>RXON01004091.1:0-44077 GCA_009667805.1 Leptobrachium leishanense | reverse complement strand
CATTTCACACTCAAGCGTATTACTCGATTCCCCAAACTGGAGAGATTATCTTAATGCAAGGGAACTGGGATTGATATCGGTCGCGGACATTTAGTAGGTATACACCTTCATTTAAGATTCCGTCCAGCGTATTAACCTGGGCTTCAGTGAGTTACGTTCTTCAGACAGACTGTCTAGATAACACTCCCAAGCCGTGAATAGACCCAGCAGTGCGTTACAGGGTCACCATGCACTAGACTGTGTAAATTGGAAAAAAGACTGGCAGAACAACAAAAAGAAGAGTAAAAGACCCAGCATGACCTTCTTGTGCGTTGTTTACTGGCTGGGCTGAGAAAAGAAGGGACTATTTTACGGACATTTTTACACCTTAACGTGGACACGACACAATCATCCTGTAGAGTTAAGCCTTGTTGAAATATATATTTATTCTTCCTTATTTTGACTGAAAGGGTTCCAGTGAGTTCCATTCTTCGCAAAAGTCACAAATTTGGGTCAACATTTAACCCTGCTCGGACAGAAAATCAAAAACACATGTACATAATTCACAGTGTATTATTAATCACTTGTTCATCATACAACCTCGTTTTACCCACATTTGTTTCAAAATCCAAATTTTCGTGAAAGTTCGGAGTTTCTTAACGATGTAGAAGAGGTTGTATTTGCTCTACAGCTCTTGGAAATCTCCTTATCTCTGGGGGGGGATGAAGGCTGGGCCACACAGCCTTCCCATTTGGGTGAGGTCAAGGATGTGGATTGAGGGTTTGGGTCAAAATCCCTACAACCAGGTTCCCTAATGTCAAAATCCTGACGGCCAACTTCCCTACACAGACAACTCCCTGACGGCCAACTTCCAGACATCCAAAATCCCAGCGGCTAACACTAACCCTACTTCCTAACCCCCTAAACCTAGCCCTAACCCTAACCCCCCTAAACATAGCCCTAACTCCCATAAACCTAACCCTAACCCCCCTAAATCTAGCCCTAACCCCCTAAACCTAGCCCTAACCCTAAACCCCTAAACCTAGCCCTATCCCTAACCCCCATAAACCTAGCCCTAACCGTAACCCCCTAAACCTAGCCCTAACCCCCTAAACCTAGCCCTAACCCCCCTAAATCTAGCCCTAACCCCTAAACCTAGCCCTAACCCTAACCCCCATACACCTAGCCCTAACCCTAACCCCCATACACCTAGCCCTAACCCCCTAACCCTATCCCCCTAAACCTAGCCCTAACCCCTAAATCTAGTCCTAACCCCCCTAAATCTAGCCCTAACCCCTAAACCTAGCCCTAACCCTAACCCCCATACACCTAGCCCTAACCCTAACCCCCATACACCTAGCCCTAACCCCCTAACCCTATCCCCCTAAACCTAGCCCTAACCCCTAAATCTAGTCCTAACCCCCCTAAATCTAGCCCTAACCCTAATCCCCTAAACCTAACCCTAGCCCCCTAAACCTAGCCCTAACACTAACCCCCCTAAACCTAGCCCTAATCCCCCTAAACCTAGCCCTAACCCTATCCCCCTTAAATCTAGCCCTAACCCCCTAAACCTAGCCCTAAGCCTAACCCCCTAAACCTAGCCCTAACCCCCCTAAACCTACCCATATCCCTAACCCCCTAAACCTAGCCATAACCCTAGCCCCTAAACCTAACCCTAACCCCTAAACCAAGCCCTAACCCCCCTAATCCTAGCCCTAACCCTAACTCCCCTAAACCTAGCCCTAACCCCCTTAAACCTAGGGTTAGGGTGTTAGTATTAGGGTTAGCCGCTGGGATTATGGATGTTTGGAAGTTGGTTGTGTAGGGAAGTTGGGATGTCCGGCACTTGTTCTGTCTGGACGTTGGCCGTCAGGATGTTGGCATTAGGGAACCTGGCTGTAGGGATTTTGTTCGGTACCCGTGGATTGAATATGAGCCTTTACTTTTAACATAGTTTTCCTGGAGAAGAAAGGATATTTATTATTACTAATATGGACAAATAACTCCACGTTAGGAATAATTGACTAATTATTGATGTGAACACTGGGAATATTGCAGAGCAAAACCACAGTCTCCACCAGAACACAACTGTAAGTGATTTGTCCTAGTCTACACCACATCGGTTGGCCTCCAGTGGTCAAATAGAAAAGCCATTAAGGAGTATTTGTCAGCACAGAGTAAAGCTAAAACCATTAGATCAAGTATATGTTCATGGAATTGTCATAAATGACTCAAAATACAATGTCCAAACTAGAAAGTATTTTGGTGGAATCACCAACGTTCACTTCTAGCATTGACTACTCTGCGTCACTGTAGAACCTTTGGATCGATGAGTTGTGATCTTCGAAATTCGTAGGTTGGAGTTGTCCAATTTAAAGTGATGATGTGAAACAGGTTGAGAAACATGGGAGAACGCAAGTGGTGGCCATATTCATTTTGTTGACCTCATACGTAAACCGTAAGCTTTGAAAAGAAGACCACAATGTAGACTAAAGAATGGATCCTACCACACTTTGCTGTTGTGCTGTTTCAATAATTTGGATAATAAAAGTTCCCTGTTTGCATGCCCGGTCAAATGGTCGTGACCAAATAGAATGAGACCATATCTTGATGTTTTGATATCGCTCAGCAATGGTGTCTCCAAGATTGTTGGAGCATTTGATAAGTATGTTTACGTTCTCTTTATGCATTTTGTTTGTCTTCTTCAGGAAGTGATGCATGCCCTGAGACAGACATGGCACACAACCTGCTTCGTGTGTGCTGCTTGCAGGAAGCCATTCGGGAATAGCTTATTCCACATGGAAGATGGGGAGCCATACTGTGAAAAAGGTAGGTTGGAATAAGCATCATCGTTTATTGATCTCCTCGGTATATGAGGTCTTCCACTAACAGTTTACCTATTCTAATCAAGCTTTTTTGGGAGGCTCAGTTGGGAAGCCCCAAGATGTGTCTAGGCCATAGAATTTCCAGTGTGCAGAGACCAGGAGGTATCACCTCCCTCAACAAACTCTCTGCAAGCACCTCTCTGAGCCATCTGCAGCCTCCAGCCTCCACAGTCTTCAGGCCCTCTGCCTCATTTTCCATGCCTGTTGGTGATGAGGCCTCTACACCTTCGTCCAGTTTACTCAGGACGCCTCCACTGTTTTGGAATACAGGTATTCCAAAAACCGAAAGAATTACGCAAATCGAAAGGCTCCTGGTTCCAAGCATTTCGGATAAGGGGTGCTACGACTGTATAGCTACGGTTACAAGTACTTATACCGCGCCAACAGATTCTGTAGCGCTTTACAATGGGGAAGCACGTACAGCTGACATAATAAATAGTAAAATATAAGGCCCAGACGGCCCTGCCCGTAGGATAATTGTCCTGCTAATGCAGCACTTTATACGAGTGCTCAGCCACACATCCCGTGAGCTTGCAATCTAAGGAACTGAGGCAAGTGAAACAAAAGGGGAGCAAGGGGAGTATGTAGATAATTACCAGAGAGAGTATAGCAGACACTGCATGATGATAGACTAACTGGGTTATACAGAGAGAGGTGAAGACCAGGAGAATGACTGGAGAAGTGAAAATTCTAGGTCAAAATAGCCAAACCAGAAAAATTCTCCCATTTATCTCACTTTCCAAATCGGTTATTTTGACCTAGAATTTTCACTTCTCCAGCCATTCTCCTGGTTTTCACCTTTCTCTGAATAACCCTGTAAGAGCTTGGGTATGATAAGGTTAAACCCGAGAGAGAAGTGAAGCAGCTGGAAAAAGGAGCTTATATAACTAGGATAGAGGCTGGGTGGGGGGGGTGGATGGGGCAGGCGGGTGGGACAGCAGAGGAGAGGATGGAAGTCAAGTGTGGCTTTCTGTCTGGATACAGAGGGAGAGTTTGAGGCGAGTATGGCTTGCTGTTGGATTCTCACTTTTTACAAGGAACTGCAAACTGTGAAGGAGAACAAACACTATGGGCACTATGCACTGGTGAATGTTAACAGTTGCGTTAGGGTGAGTAAGTGGTAACATCAGAATAACTGACTGGTGCAGGTTTTCCCCGTTAGCATTCCCATTTTAGCGTCAAAAAGGGAATAGGTCACTACATGTACCACATCTTACTTTTCACCCTGCATTGACCATAAACCACACTGGTGATGGTGGATATTGTTTTTCCTGGCTCATGACTCGTCCCAATAGGTTACAGTAGACCTGATGAAGTTTCAAAGATGTTGTGACAACGGTGATCTTCATAAAAATACCTAGATTCCGTTAAACAGTTCTCTCTAAATATGGTGGGTTCTAACCCAGACGAGGGTCATCAATGGGACTCTACGTGAGCAACTCCACCCAAAAAATGGGGTAGTATGTACATGTGTGGTTTTCTCTTACTTATTTATCCCTTTCATGAGATTTACTGTTTACTGATGAGGGATCCTCTTAGGGTTACTTTTACTGTTTGTATAAATATTGGGTTAGACCTTTGGGTAGTTGCATAGGCTCCCTCTGCCATGTTGAAGACTGGGTCCAGCCTAGGCTGCGACAGGGCGGCTGTGCTGTGCCAGGAGGTAATAGCATTTCCTTTAGAAACTTCCAAACCCCATCCAAGAGAGTGACGGGGATATGACCATGTACCCTGCCACCGGGTAATCAAGTTGCGTGACGCCTCCAGGACCGCGATTCCTTAGGTGGCCACCTAACTTGCCAATGTAGAGACCCGCCTCTCTGCCCAAAGAGAGCATTTTTGTAAGGTGCAAAAATTATTTCAAATTGATCCGAATGTTTTTACCGATTCAGAACTTTGGACGCCCCCAAATCGCCGAAATTTCGATTTTATTTTTTTTTAGATGAAAAGGAATGCACGTGTCTATATATCTCAGATAATACAGATATATTAAAGGTTTTATAGATCCCACAGAAAGAGAATTACACAAAAGTGTGAACACTTTCTTGTAAAAAGTCAAAACCAAATATAACGCGGGCTAATCCTGCAGATCTTCTCTCCCAGAATCTAGAGTGTTCATGTAAATCACAACGTTGGCTGGTGCCTTCAACTTCTCTCTGTGTTTTTTTAAAATATTTAATGGGAATCATAAAAAAAAGGGTCTAATCATCATAATTATATTACATTACACGTAAAACAAGGTTACATCTAATGCAAGCGGCAATTACTGTAAATGCCTGGATTTACGACTACTGTATCCTCATGAGGTGGATTGGTTCAACTGAAATTAGGAGAAACTGTGGGCTACAATTTAGAGGAATTATAAAAAACTGCCAAACATTGTGGGGAACAACATGTCTTATGGTATGGAATGTGTCGATTAAGTACTTTATGAGGAAACATCCGTTTACGGTGGAAATACTGCTTCATGTGGGCATGTAATGGGTATTTGCCGGAGACCAGAGACCTTTGGGCATGGTGTCAACATGAAGTCAAGGGCCACCATCTAGTTCACATACTATACAAAGTGCCAGGGTCCTGGCTTCCCTCACGCACTGGTGGGATGAAGAAAGGTTGTCAGATAGTACATTGCCATCATTGGTACCACTAAGAAACCAATAACAATATAGACAGCCGGGTCATTAAGGTTGGCAAGTTTTTCTCGGTCATATTCGATCAAGGTGTGAAAAATGGGAGCTTCATAAATTTGTTAGTTCTGTCCCCACCACTTGACCTTGAATCTAAATTTGGGTCTGTTTGGGCATTAGTACAAATCGATGTATTTTACCATAAGGGTGGCCAGACCTACACCTCAGTGTGTATGGTGCTTTTGCCAGAAATGACAAGTCGTGTAATTTTGGGGGTTTCTGTTTTGGATTATGGGTGAGACGGTCCAGCTGGTGACTTTGAGTTCTCATTGAACAATCTTTGTTATTTTTTTCAGATTATATTGCTTTGTTCAGCACCAAATGCCATGGATGTGATTTCCCTGTTGAAGCCGGAGATAAGTTCATTGAGGCCCTTGGTCATACCTGGCACGACACCTGCTTCATCTGTGCAGTGAGTAACCTTCTCTTAAGGTGTCACCTTTGCATATCTGATGTAGGGACCACGAATCTTTGCCAATGTATGGGCAGACAGCCCTACTTTCCAACCACATGTGGAACCACCTGCCAACATCTCTAGGTTCCTCATACTAAACCAACTCGTCCAATAAATGTAGACTATGAATATAATGTTCCTCTCCAGACATTCTACAGCTAGACACATCCCCAAAATATTCCTAGACATACTAATAAGAAATATTCTATTACTCTGTGATATAAAAACGGAACTGCTGTCCAGTCACCAACTGAAGATCAACTTACTTTACCTAGAACACGTAACCTGAAACCAAAAATCCATAAAAAAGAATGAACCACTCATTATAAGGACTATATTAAATGCAATTCCCGAAAAGGTAGGCAGAGGGAGCAAAAGCAAAAAAGCAAGCTGAGGTCAGGGACCACAGAGACATACACAATTGATTAGCAAAGCAGGATCGAAGGAAACCAATGGTACTTAGATATGAATAAGAAAACCGAGGGCAGGGTGGTCAGTAAAGTAGCTGCCTCAAAATCAGGAACAAAGACTACAACACAATATGGGCCTCACAACACAAGGACAATCCAGAAAAGCGCAATGAAGAGAGAGAGATGAGTTTAAATACGCAGGATTCGTTTGTGTCAAAATGTGCATCACAAGAGTGACGCTTGGTTCTGGAGCCAATAATGAATGACAGAGTTGGGAATTAGCACAAGTCACTGGGCGATGGTAGCAGTCGGCATCAAGACATCTGACAGTCGGAGGAAAGTGGTGGAAGTACCAGTTGGCATCACTGGTGTTTCTTGAAATTAGTGCACAGTGTAAATAGTGATGGAAGAGTGATGCGAGTAATGGTCGACTTCATGATATGGACATACACAGGGTTGACTGAACAACACATGGTATAATGCCAGAGAAACCTGACGAGGCCCAAGTCAAAGTCTACACGAGTCTCCTGTTGCTCCCAATTTCACCCCAAGGATAAAATATGTCGACATCTAATGCAGTACTTGGGATTGTTGTCCATCTAAAATGTTTTGACATACACTGTGAGGCTCTCAATGTAAAAAAGAAGAAGACAAGCAATGCAGTTGTGTGGAACAACATGACGCTTTTGAAGGCTAGCCATCAGTATAAGGTTGTGTAGGCTTTTTTTTTACCTTGCAGGTGAGGTGGACACGCCCCCACCAGGCAGGACAGGCCAACAGTCAGGGAAATAGGTACCAGGCAAAACCTCAGGGAAGCGGCAATGAATCATCACTCCCTCCAACAGCAGCTTACCTGTCATAGGTCTCCCAGGAACACCATCTTGGAATACCTCTCAGGTCATGGAAGCCATGGAGAGCCACATACAACAATGAGCCAGTAGTTGAGAGGTGGAACTGGTGTCACGGCTAGGTCCAGCTAGTGTTGAGACCTGGGGTTACCAGACTTTGCCATCGTAGGAGTCCTGCCCCAGAGTCTCACTCAGGGCTATTCAGAGAGAGATGAAAACCTTGAGAATGACAGAAGAAGTGAAAATTCTAGGTCAAAATAGACAAACCAGAAAAATTCTCCCATTTATCTCACTTTCCAAATTGGCTATTTGGTCTAGATTGTTCATTCTCCTGCCAATTCTCAAGGTTTTCACCTCTCTCTGAATAGCCCTGATAGTCTCTCGAAGAGGAAGCTGGTGATGGATCTCCGCTGTGGAATGACTGCAAAACCCATAAAGAAAAGACGAGAAACAGCATAGACACTGTGTGACGGGGAACCATGTTAAAAAGTAGACAAGGGTTGACCACTTGCCAATGACTTTGGTCAAACCAATATAAAGACAAAGGACAGTATTAAGGAAAGATTTGTCATGATATATAAGGAACAAATCCATGAAAGGAAACTAATTCCGAGAATTTGGAATGAGTTTCAATCAGGTCATTAACAGGTCTCTTGGAGATAAGGAATCCAGACACATATTACACAGTCGGCCAAATGTTCAAATCCATTAGATAAAGGATAAAGATCACGTCTTATTTGAATGTCGAAAATTTTAGAGATAGTAAAATGTTAGATTTTGCACACTAACCTCGTAATAAATATCTAAGTTTGGAGGATAGTTCTTTGTGAGATCATGTGTTCTAGGTTTGCTATTTGTGTTCTAGGTCTGCCATGTGAATTTGGAAGGACAGCCATTCTACTCTAAGAAGGATAAGCCCCTGTGCAAGAAGCATGCCCACGCCATCAATGTTTAAAAAGGAGAAATGAAAAACGGACTAATGCCAGGCTTGGAAACTGAAGATAAGCAGCTCCCTAAACAACTGCCAAGAAGGACAACATTTATTGCACATTTTCGAATTCGGAGTAAAAAAATGGCTAAAATGTAATATTCTTGCATTTCACAAAAAAGTTACTTGAAATAAGAGTCAAGGCCTTAAACGGAAAAGATCAAAAGAACCGCGTGTCAGCGATAAGACGTACTTGACCACTATTTACGGTCTACGGCTTATCCGCTATCGTACAATTCTTTTGTCCTTCTAGTTTTATGAACACAGTATTCTTTGTAATGTATTTGCCGGTTGCGGGGAGGCGTGGTCAATGGGAAGCTCTCAAGTTGTCGAACTAGAACCTGCAACACAACTTCAACGCTATGGAACCTAATTGCTTGTTGAGTTACCATCTGACCACCCTTAAGAAACGCAACCCCATGTAAAAAGATGCAGTAGTTTTGCATAATAAGGAAATAAATTACGTGAAGAACATATCAAGGCCTTAGACGTAGAGGGATAACAGGACCTTTGTCTAGTGATGAGAGGTACTTTGTGGTCTACGACTACCACTGTCCTTTTTCCCTCTGGTTCCCAGAACACATTATGATTTCCAATGGTGCACACCAAGCACTGGACGACACTCCATTGAGTAGCTCTCAAGCCATTGATCTAGAAGCCCATTGGTTTCTAGACCCTCCAACACAACTTCAACGCTATGGCCCACGCTGCTTGTTGAGTTACCATCTGACCACTCTTATGAAACGTAACCCCATGTAAAAAAATTTAGTAGTTTTGCATAACATGGAAATAAATTACGTGAAGAACATATCAAGGCCTTAAACATAGAGGGATAACAGGACCTTTGTCTAGTGATGAGAGGTCCTTTACGATCTACAACTGTCACTGTCCTTTTTCCCTCTGGTTCCCCAAACACATTATGATTTCCAATGGTGCACACCAAGCCCTGGACGACACTCCATTGAGTAGCTCTCAAGCTATTCATCTAGGAGCCCATTGGTTTCTAGCCAGAAGTATTTTTACCTTTTTTCCCATTGATCACAAAACCTCTATTTAAATTATACATATAAAAAAAAGAAAAATTGAAAAACAAATATAAACTAAAAAAAATATTTTCTATTGATTTAGCTACGCTGTGAGTTAATTAAAATCCAGGTCATGAAGAGGGTTTGAAGGAACCTGTAGCAGGTTATAGTGGGGGCTACATATCCTTCGTAGACCCCATAAAAAAATAGGCGTACATGAAACTATAAGATTGTTTACCAGTGATATATTGTCATTGAGAGTCCACAACATAATGGTTCCGTAATATTAGCACCCAATGTTCAGGTGGACATGGAGCATTCAGAAGATACACAATTGAGAAGGAGCATGCAACAGGGTGCTGCGTAAAAACGCTTGGTCAATATATGGTCGATGGTTCTGTCCAGTGGACAGAGACGTCTTCTATGTTTTTGGCAAAGAGGGAAGAATATATGTTCAGAGTATTTTTTACAAAGACCCTACTGTGCACTTCTTCTTCATTGATATCGATAGAAAGGCCTGATGTTGTCGGAGGGGTTTACCGGCCATATCACCCGTCTTTGCTCCCACTATCCTCAAGACTAATGTAAGGCTCCCCACCCACCTCTCCCTTACCTATTTCCATTGTCTTCCAGCACCTCCAAACCTTGGTCGGCCCTCTTTCCTCCAAATACAGGCCCAACCCAACAGTCGGCCCCGACTCCTGCCACAAATCAACCGACTTTTTGCCTTTTCAAACTTTTCCGACCCCCTATTAAGCTACGGCTTTTCTCCACGACCACAAATACATATAAAGGTGCTCCGCGAGTGTTTTCTGGAGCTTCGGCAGTTGCGAGGACCGGAGGAGTGAACGCAGAGTTGTAACACTTGCGGAAAAATTAGCAGAGTGCCAAGTAACCCTGACGTATGTTATTTTTAGTGTGCGAGAGAGACCTAGTGATAGCTTTTTTTTTTATATAAACGTAGTGCATCCTCACCTTAAAAGGAAGCGTCGCTCCTTTTTGTTTATGCCGCAGTGCCCTCCTTCCACCCTGCGTCCCCATAAGTGAGAATATAAAAAAACAAAGGCAAAGCTCGGACTGCCAGGAGGGGATTTTCTTACCGTCCTGTTTTGTGTTGCTTTTTTTCCCCCAAAACACCAAATTATATGGACTTACTGGACCTGTCATGGTGGGGTGAAGGACTATATCTATCTGGATAGATACATAGATAGATAGATAGATAGATAGATAGATAGATAGATAGATAGATAGATAGATAAGATGTGTGTCTGGTGTGGCTTGGCTCGTTATTCGTCATATAGCCTGTAATACAAAGAGATAGCTTGGCATGTTTAGATTTATTTGATAAACTGGGGATCACAGGGTTAACCAAGGGGTCGATATATGTTATCTGCGCCCGGTTTAGCAGATAAACCCACAAAAGCTACATAGACATAGAGAGAGGACGTGGAGAGATCTCAAAGCTTGTCTTCTCTGGCAACAAAGTGTTTAATGAAACTGTAAAAAAACATTGTAAAGAAAGAAAGTACAACTGATGATTCCAACCGGGAAGATGACTTCACATGACGCCTATCGATGGCCTATAACGACGGCTCAAACAATTAACAATTAACAATTAACAATTTTTTTTTGTACTGTATTTAACAGTATTTACTTATTCTCCGTGAAAACCCCACCATACTCTTGCCAAAAATAAAAAGGGAAGGGAATGGCTATCGAATGGACGTCAACTGGACATTGTTGGTCGATGACCCCGTTGGCAGTTGTGGTCCATGTGGAGACGCATCTCAAGAAACCCTTTTGTCTGTTAATTTTTGGATAGGGCTTATAACAAAGGACACTATAAATATATATAAGTATGTTTAGAGGCTGTGAAGAAGGTACGTGAGACGCTTCCGGGATTCACGATTGGCCAATAAGGAATAAAAGACGACTTGTGTATCACAGGGAAAGGGGAGACGAAATTCTAGATAGAGATAGGCTTTGCGTTTTATGAACGAAATCACGTTACACAATAAGTCCTACTCCACCTTTGCTGTTAAGGTGGCTAATTTAGAGAAGGCCGTTAAGTCAAAAATAGCCCCACTCATTCATGTTAATGGATCCCCTGCCGCTCCGGCTGCTACCCGCACTCCAGTTAATGCCTAATGTGTGGTCAGCCGGCAGAATAAAGAGTGATTCCAGTATCACTCATCCTGCAACAGGCAATAACAAAAGCTGTCAGCGGCAGGACACTATTGTTAAGTGATTTTGTTTTAGCAAAATCACTAAACACACAAGGAACCCTTAAAAGATGCCATACTCACCTCTGGTAACGTTTGCACACATTTCCAGTGCTGAGCCATATGGTGAGCCGATTCGGGCCAGCTCTTACCACTGTCTGGTCCTCCCTCTAGCCTGCCAGGTCTCTGACTACCTGACCCATTGCACTGGCTGACAACCAAAATATACCAGTCTCTCCATTTCAGCAGTGCTTTGTTATAAGGGTCTATTTGTTGCCTGTGGTTCTCCCTGTTATTTTGTTCCTGCTCCTAGAAGTTCTTTGTTGTTTGCCCTTTTTATTTGGTTCAGTTTATTTCTGATTCCCTGTTTTCTCTGTCTATTTGTACTCCAGTTGTCCTTGCCATTTGTTTATTTTTCGCTCATCCTGATTTGTGTGTACCTGTGTTATCTGATATAATGTGTATGACCCCTGGCTCTGTCTGACTATCCTTTCTGGCATTAACCATTGGCTCTGTCTGACCATCCTTTCTGACATTAACCATTGGCTCTGACTATCCTTTCTGGCATTAACCATTGGCTCTGTCTGACCATCCTTTCTGACATTAACCATTGGCTCCATCTGACTACCCGTTCTGGCAATAGCCCGTGGCTCTGTCTGACTATCCTTTCTGGCATTAACCATTGGCTCTGTCTGTCCATCCTTTCTGACATTAACCATTGGCTCTGACTACCCTTTCTGGCATTAACCATTGGCTCTGTCTGACTATCGTTTCTGACATTAACCATTGGCTCTGACTACCCTTTCTGGCATTAACCATTGGCTCTGTCTGACTATCGTTTCTGACATTAACCATTGGCTCTGTCTGACTATCATTTCTGACATTAACCATTGGCTCTGTCTGACTATCCTTTCTGACATTAACCATTGGCTCTGTCTGACTATCCTTTCTGACATTAACCATTGGCTCTGTCTGACTACCCTTTCTGGCATTAACCATTGGCTCTGTCTGACTATCCTTTCTGACATTAACCATTGGCTCTGTCTGACTACCCTTTCTGGCATTAACCATTGGCTCTGTCTGACCATCCTTTCTGACATTAACCATTGGCTCTGTCCGACTAACCTTTCTGGCATCAACCATTGGCTCTGTCTGACTATCCTTTCTGACATTAACCATTGGCTCTGTCTGACTATCCTTTCTGACATTAACCATTGGCTCTGTTTGACTATCCTTTCTGACATTAAACATTGGCTCTGTCTGAATACCCTTCCTGACATTAACCATTGGCTCTGTCTGACTACCCTTTCTGACATTAACCATTGGCTCTGTCTGACTATCCTTTCTGACATTAACCATTGGCTCTGTTTGACTATCCTTTCTGACATTAAACATTGGCTCTGTCTGACTACCCTTTCTGACATTAACCATTGGCTCTGTCTGACTACCCTTTCTGGCATTAACCATTGGCTCTGTCTGACTATCCTTTCTGACATTAACCATTGGCTCTGTTTGACTACCCTTTCTGGGATTAACCATTGGCTCTGTCTGACCATCCTTTCTGACATTAACCATTGGCTCTGTCTGACTAACCTTTCTGGCATCAACCATTGGCTCTGTCTGACTATCCTTTCAGACATTAACCATTGGCTCTGTCTGACTATCCTTTCTGACATTAACCATTGGCTCTGTTTGACTATCCTTTCTGACATTAAACATTGGCTCTGTCTGACTACCCTTCCTGACATTAACCATTGGCTCTGTCTGACTATCCTTTCTGACATTAACCATTGGCTCTGTCTGACTATCCTTTCTGACATTAACCATTGGCTCTGGTTGACTATCCTTTCTGACATTAATCATTGGCTCTGTCTGACTACCCTTTCTGGCATTAACCATTGGCTCTGTCTGACTATCCTTTCTGACATTAACCATTGGCTCTGTCTGACTACCCTTTCTGGCATTAACCATTGGCTCTGTCTGACCATCCTTTCTGACATTAACCATTGGCTCTGTCTGACTAACCTTTCTGGCATCAACCATTGGCTCTGTCTGACTATCCTTTCAGACATTAACCATTGGCTCTGTCTGACTATCCTTTCTGACATTAACCATTGGCTCTGTTTGACTATCCTTTCTGACATTAAACATTGGCTCTGTCTGACTACCCTTCCTGACATTAACCATTGGCTCTGTCTGACTATCCTTTCTGACATTAACCATTGGCTCTGTCTGACTATCCTTTCTGACATTAACCATTGGCTCTGTCTGACTATCCTTTCTGGCATTAACCATTGGCTCTGTCTGACTATCCTTTCTGGCATTAACCTTTGGCTCTGTCAGACAACCCTTTCTGACATTAACCATTGGCTCTGTCTGACTACCCATTCTGACATTTAACCCCTGGCTCTGACTACTCGTCCTGGTTTACTGACTGTCTTTGTTTTGTCCGTCTGTCCTGCACCTAAGCAATCCGACTATCTAAAGACCAGCTGTGTGGGTAGATTGTCTGCGTGTAGGGATTATAGATATTCGTGATACCTCTGAACCCACAGTGCAGATGACTCTGCGATCTGTCACCTCCTCTCACCCCAAACAGGTGAACAAATAGCTCTCCAGTGTCCTTTTGGTGACCCTGTGCATTTGTATGCATGTTGCGTAGGGCTTGCACTCATCTCCATGGAGTCCTATGGATTCTTTAAGAGGATTCCAGCAATGGCGAGCTAACATGGTGGCCTGACTGTAATAGAGACTAAAGTTTCGAGCTCCATTTCAGGATTTGAGGCTCCCTGTTACCAACTTGGCCATTTTTTCCTTAATTTTGTTGGTTGTTGAATGAGACGTGTTGACTACTTGGTGGGAGAGACACGGCCGTCCTGTCATTAACTGAGAGCAGTAGTTTTTATGAGTAACTTTGACCGTGACCTGGAGTATCATCAAAGATGGATGGCGCATACAAACTTGGAGTGCCAATGTGTGTGATCACTTGGTGCTGTGACCACACTGAGCATTCAGTCCGGACTGGGCAAAGGGGGAATACCAGGAGCACTGTCACGTGTCAGGAGGGTCTTTTGATTTTCCCACCCACCAGTTGAGCATCAGAGCTCCACCAATGGGCCATCTCTGTAGTAACGCTATATAGGCTGTCCTCCATTTGCCCGCCAGGCTACGTCCAAGATCAAGGGAGTACATTGAAAAGTCAAAATCCACTTTCACAGAGTGACAAACCATAGAGCAGAAAAACTGTAAGATCTTCATGTCGCAACCTCAGCTGTACTACAAGAGAGCAGGGCTAGAAGACAATTCTAGTTATGTACATGTCATTTTTATGTAAATATTACAGTGAGGGATCTGTGGTAGCTGATGATATTCTAAAATTGAACGGCGTTGGAATTCATTTTGCCAGACTGAGCATGTCTAAAGTGGCCTCAGATGGGGCAGAATCCAAAGATGCCCCACCTGCAAATAAGTAAGAGTGGATTAACTGGGTTAATGATGAGTTAAAGCTTTAGCTACAGCTTTACATTTTCTAAAAGTGCTAGTGCTATAGATATTTACATTTTTTTATGTAACGGGTGATCCGTGTGAAGCCCTTTGTTGCCAGAGAACTGCTTATCTAATAAGAAATATATTTGTGTGTTTGCTTTAAGGAAATCATTATATTAGCACGGCGGCTTCCTGAGGTTTTGAGTTTATCCATTTTATAAGGAAATTTTGGAATTTGCTTTTTATTCAATGTAAAACAATACCTCTTGATAAAAGAGGTATACAGGTTGGCATTAATGTGCAACAAAATTAGATTAGAGTTCAGACATGTTTGTTTGCCAAGTGTGTTAAATTCTGATTTTAGCTTTTTTTCTGATTTGTTTTTTTAAAATAATTATTTTGAAGGATTTCATTTTTTCACTTTTTGGCAGTATTTTTTTCTTTTTGCTTTATTTTAAATGATAACCTTTTTTTCCAAGTTTCAAGTTTACGATTGATAAAAATTTTGCTACAATTTAATTTTTGCAATACGTGTGTAATTGAGAGTGTGAAAAAAACATATATATTTATTTTGGTAGTGAGAGGTTAAATAGAGAATGATAAATAAATTAGAAGAAAAATTCATTTAAAATTGGATTTTTCTAAAATAATATGTATTTACCAAACTAACTCACTGATTACAAATGTTTGCTTGGTCAACTGTGTTGTGTTTTGTTATTTTTTTTCTAACACTTTTCTAACAGCTTTTTATTAAACTGATAAATTTTTGAAAACTAATATTTTAAAAAAACTGAATTTAATTATTCTAAATTATAAAGTGATTGCTGCGTTAGGAGCGCTCTTGTGCCATAACAGTAACAAATGTGTAAAAATACAGTGGCTAGCCATTTATTATCATCAAAAAAGGATTATTTAAAGATAGTGGTAGTTAAAAATTAAAATTATAATTATTTTTGCTTTTTATTTATTGTGGTGGCTTTGTGAAAATATATTAAGACGATGGATGCTAAAAAGTATATTACATTTTATATTAAATAGCAGTGTTTTCCAAGTAGTTATCTCCATGGGACATATTTTAATAATCACATAGCTTAATTGTAATTAATTGTAATTTAAAGTTACACTAAAAAACCATGAAAAATTGAAAAGAGAATTTGTAAATTTTATGCACATCTTATGAAAAGGAAAAATAAATTACATTTTATTTGTTTTTTGTAGATTTATTCTCCAATGATGTTTGTCCTAAAAATTTACATTTTCATTACATATCTATATATTAATAATTTAATTATTATTACTTTATTTTTTCCCTGTTTAAAAAAATAGAAACAATAAGAAAAACTTGGCTCCCAAATGATTGTGCATGATTCATTGTGGAGCAGTTTAGTAAGAGAAAACTAAACTAAAAATAATATTAATTATTATTATTATCTATCAAAGACATTTTAAGTAGCCATCTGAAAAAAAAATCTAAATTACTTTTAAAAATGGCAAAAATAAGGAGTAGGCTTTCCAGAAAATATGTTTAACCCCAAAAATTCTAGATAACTTTAAAAAAATAATTAAAAGAAAAACAGATTGGCTCAAAAATAAATAGATGATTTTTGTAAAATAAAAATGTGGACATATGCCCCAAAAATATTATATATTTATATATATATATATATTATTATTATTTTCATTTTTCAGGTTTTAAAAAATATTTTCTTCCATAGCATTAGAGTGAAGTTTGTGTTTTTTTTTTGTATCTATAGCTTTTGAAGAAAGCTTGCTTTGTTTTCCTTGGTTATAATGTGAAATGTTTATGTTAAAGAGAAGGTGTGATAGAAGAGGTGCTCATGTTTAACCATCAATATACCACTAGCCAGGAGGCTACAACTGTATGAAAATAGTACTACTATTTTTTGTTGAACTTGTTGTCACACAAGTGAAGAGGTGCACTGTTCCCGACGCAATAATATGTAACCCCTTAATTACCATGATTGCGTATACTCGATCTTCCAGGTGCCCCAAGATTGAGTAAACTCGATCTGGTCATATTTTGGAGCAATCCAAAGGAATTTTGTTTACTGCAAAAGGAAATTATTTTGCAGTTATATTGAGTTACGTTTTTCCTTTAAGGAAACACGGAGCCCAAGCTGGAAAGTATATGTAGTAGCACTTTTTGACCAACAGAGGGAGCCCTCTGCCTGTAAAATAGGGCTTACTGACAGTGAAAATGTAATGAGAATTGATTTTCCATGAAACCACTGGGTCCTGTCGGTGGTTTTAGGGAAAACCACTTGGTGGTGAAGGAGTCAAAATGCTGTCTACACAGCTTATGGTGACAACACTATAGCGGCACGTCTCTTCTTCAGAATCCTTTTGTATAGACAGGGGGAGGGCTTTGAAGAGATTGTATTGCTAGAACTTTATACTTTAGTTATTGAGGCTCGAAATGTGAATGGTAGAATGCTGTCTCTCGATGCAGTAGATTTTAGAGCAGCGTTATTAAGACCAACGATTACTAGTCACTTGACCAAGAGCGCCATCGCTATCTTCATATGTGTCTCTGAAATCTGAATTCAGAAAAATCTACAATATTAAGAAACATACATGGGCAGCAGCCTTAAACAGTAGATGGTTCTGCTGCCTAGTCGACTACAACCAAGAGGTTCGGACAATACGTGTCTGAACATGAGAGACACTCACAGTTTTCGACCCTTAGGGTTGCATTTTGGTGACCAGATGTGGTCCAGCATTGGTCGACACGAGATTTTGAAGGATCCCTGGTCAATAGCAGCAATGTCTAACTTCACATTGTCAATCCTTGAGCATAGTCATGGTAAGAATACCTACACCAGTGCCGAATCAAGACCACACAACGGGTGCCATTTTAAAGGTTGACAAATGGTATCATGTGTTCTCCAAAACACCAATATCTTATTTGAATGACGTGAAATACAAGGCTGGGTGGTGGTGCAATCAAGGTAGTAGTATAGTACATATAGTAGATAGTTGTATCCATGGTTTTGTTTTGGCCAAGGATGCCGAGAACTGTTCAAGAATGTTGACATGATTGAGTTATTTATGGAAATGTAGTTTTATTGCATGTGTTCAGAGTGCTTGATTGGGTTCTTCTTTCTCACCAAACACTGCCTTAAACCACCAATTGCTCTTAGCTTTTCTGCAATGTTTTATGTAAAACCGAAAATACGGTGTTACACGCAACGCGTGAATGTATCGTGCATGATCTTTGGCAAAAACGTTTTTTTGGTTTATGAGGGACAAATGTCTACTCATAGACTTACACTGAATAAAACGAAAAATCGAAAGAGAAGGTACTGGCTCCGGCTCTTTGTGTGAATCGTCTCCTCGAGCGTTTTACCTATATTGGGACATGTTTACGTAACGAGAGCTCTGCGATTTGTGAAACTTCTAAACATTTTACCCTCTCTGCCCAAATATTGACGTTAAAAGTAATAAGGAGATGTGAGTCTTCACGAGGAGGCATAATGCTGCTAGCTCTCACTTCAGAAGAATTATCTTGAGGGACACAAGGTTTTTAAGGTTTTACCATTATTATACTTTATATAGCACGAACAGATTCCACGGTACAAGGGGTTGACACATTAGAACACCACACGTGGATGATATGGCTTGAATAAGGGGAGCCAGTTCCCGAGGGAACTTAAAACTATAAGAGAATTTTTGTATGTCCGAGAGGTAGGCACATCCATATCGTTATGTCTTGCCGAGGACAATTGGTGGTGAGGTCTTCTGGCTGAGATCTGAGTCTGCTTTTCCATAACTGTAGAGCATGGTGTTGAGGTTTAACCCACCTTTTCCATGGTTGTAACGTAGAGACTTGCTTCTCCATGATTGGAGAGGAGGTCAGATATTCCAATTGGGATTTGAACCTCCTTCTCCACGGTTGAAGAGCAGAGACGCTACTACTAGGCTACACAGTCGATAGTCTGTGATAGACAATTATATATCGTTAGGTGTCTTGCCCAAGGATTGTAGAGCAGTGATGTTACTTCTACTCTCTAAATGAAAAGCAAATCACCTTGTAAACAGTCTGTTGGGAGAGTAGAAGGTTGAACTACAGGTACCCTTGGTGGGAACCCTCTTCAAATCAACGATCTTTGGGTGCAATGGTCAATTAACTACTTAACACTTTTTTGGAAAAAGGGTGTTTTTTTTCGATCAACAACCACATGATCATGTGGTCATGAGAGATGGAGACAGCAGAATGACACATTGTGTCAGCAAATAGGCATCGATTCGGAACACCAAGACCTGTAGCGTCAATATGAGAGATGGAGGCAGCAGAAAGGGGCTGACTACCAGCCGGTAAGTGTCAATTCTTGACATCATTATGTGGATAAGCCTTGCCAACCTGTCTCTCATCAGAGGCAGTCACCAGCAGCAATCTAGGATTGTTCCAAGTGTTGGAAAGTAATTATAACCCTCTTCATCCAAACACGTCCAGGGATGAATTTTTGTGACTGTCATAACAAGACAAGTGGTGTGATGGGGTTAAATGCCATGGTTCGGAGACCACAAAGTTCAAGTGAAATGGCAGATGATAGTACTCTTTTGTAGGTCTTGAGTACTTTCAGAACAACCAAGTATCAGGAGCTTAAGTAATAACTCCATACTTCACTGTATCATGAGGGACAGGTCACCTGAAGAGGACCTGAGAGTGAATTCAATCACCAAATATATACATGTAAAAATGAGACTTATAGCGTATGTAGAATTGCTGGCGTTGAATAGAAAATTCTAGAATGGCAGTACCGGTACTCAAAAAAGAATCTCCACTCCAGTCCGAACTCTTCGTGTAGCAAGTACTCTCCAATCTCCATACCAGTATGGCCATCACTGTACTCGATATGATGAACCAAAGGCCACAAGCCAACCATTGACCACCGGAGAGTGTTTCCACAGTGGTACGTCTTACGCATTTTGTTCTTATGATGAACTTTGTCAAAAGATAAATTAAAGTCAAATTATTAAATAAAAATTCCCAAATATCTGCTGTATGACAGATATTTCCACCAATCCGTGCCAAGGAACTCTACAGAACGTGATGTATCACATACAGTCATAGAGTGGAAAAACATACCTTAAAAATTATAATAGTAATAGTTACATATCGCCATCACTTCCTTTTTCCCTGTCGGAGCCGGTACAACGATTTCTGCCACCCTAGGCACAAAAAGATTTTTCGACCTCTTCACTCCCCTGTGTTTCCTACCAAAATTTGTCTCTGCTCCCCTCATACTCTTGTGTGGTCTACACCAATGGACAACAACCTTGCTCGGTATGAGACTACTAGCCCAGTGCCATAGTGCCCTCGGTTATATTAGCTCATAGTGAACTCCCTAGTTGGCCAAATGGATGCACCGGCCCTGTTCGATGTCACTACCAAGACTTAATTACTTGGTCAAGCCATGTGAAATGAAAATATATCTAATATATACTAGACATCACCACATTCGTAACAATAAAACAGGTTCTTCAGGTGTAATCACTATTAACTGTAGATACTCGAGTATACCGCTAGATTTTGGTGACAAAAATTTACCTTAAAATTGGAGGGGTCGCGTTATATTCGAGACATCTGCATCGCATTGAAAAAAACCTTGCCTTGCTCTGGATCCCAAGTCTCCAGGAAGTTCCGGTAGTCTCGCTGAAGTGAATGCGGGCTCCTGATACTTGCAAACACTTCAGGAACTCTTGGATTTGGGAGAGGTGTGGGATCCATCACGGCTAGAGGGCATGCGCGGTTTAAGCCAATCATTAACCTCGCTTGCCTCCGCCGGTCATCTAATCACTAGTAAAGAAGAAGGGTGGCCGGTGGCTTCATACTTAGTAACAACTGCAATCATTCTAGAGCAGAGCACCCTGGCTTGAGGGGTAGCCTGACTGTGTTAAGAGAACCTGGAAGGATTTTAATGGTTTACCGGTACAGTAACATTTTGTTCCTCGCGTTATATTCGAGTCTTGAGTATTCTCTCATTTCCATAATAAATCTCTATCCCTCGCATTATATTCGGGTCGCGTTATACTCGAGTATCTACGTAATTAAGATTTACTTTATATTATTTTTGTTTAGGCTTAGCGACAGAGAAGGTCCACCCGGTCAGTCCCTGAAAATTCAGGATTTTCCAATGGAAAGAAAAAGTATTAAAAAAGCAAAACAAAAAGGAAATTTACAAAATTCTCTTCCACGGTGGACTTGAAAAATCCAGAGAATTTTGCTCGCTCTTTCTCTCGTTTAATTTCTTGTTTTTTCCCCCAAAATAATCAAAAATTTCACGAGAAATTTATCTCTCATTTATAGACCTGATAAAATGAATAAAAAAACAGTTTTTCTAAAACGTTTTTTGTTTTAGGCTTCCAAAAATATATCTTGATGCTCTAATCCATATCTAAAATATCCAAAAATCCTGATATTTACATTTTTCATAAATTAAATTACTTTATATATTTTTACCAAAGTTTTATTATTTTTTTATTTAATTAAATGAATAAATTTATTTTAATAATTTTGTTACAGGAATTAAATAAAAATCTTTATAAAGGGCTGTTGCAGGTCCCCACGGTGCAGATCCTGAGGGACCTCCTGGGGAGGATTACCTCTCATCACATAAACAAGTTCTATTGTTTGACAAATGTTTTTGCTGTAGGCCAGACTTAAGTCCCAGGTCCCCTCCTGGTCACCATTTGGCCTAATTACTTGTGACCTTTCACCTTTTGGTTAAACAACCATTTCACAGCATTGAGAAGTTTCTTTGTCCCACCGAAGCTTGGGTTCTCAAGAGTGAAGACCCCCACCACCAACAAAGGCCATGCAACTTCAAAAAACTAAAAAATTTAAATGTAAGGGGGTTCAGGTCTGAAAGTCTATGCATGAAGGATAAGGGTGTCATCTCTTGTCACACTCCTCCTTATACAATGCTCTTGTGATCTCCTGATACAGTGATCCAGTCACACTCCTCCTCATACAACGCTCCAGTCACACTCCTCCTCATACAGTGCTCCAGTCACACTCCTCCTCATACAGCGCTCTGGTCACACTATTCCTCATACAGCGCTCTGGTCACACTCCTCCTCATACAGCGCTCTGGTCACACTCCTCCTCATACAGCGCTCTGGTTACACTCCTCCTCATACAGCGCTCTGGTCACACTATTCCTCATACAGCGCTCTGGTCACACTCCTCCTCATACAGCGCTCTGGTCACACTATTTCTCATACAGCGCTCTGGTCACACTCTTCCTCATACAGCGATCTGGTCACACTCCTCCTCATACAGCGCTCTGGTTACACTCCTCCTCATACAGCGATCTGGTCACACTCCTCCTCATACAGCGCTCTGGTTACACTCCTCCTCATACAGCGCTCTGGTCACACTCCTCCTCATACAGCGCTCTGGTCACACTATTCCTCATACAGCGCTCTGGTCACACTCCTCCTCATACAGCGCTCTGGTCACATTATTTCTCATACAGCTCTCTGGTCACACTCCTCCTCATACAGCGCTCTGGTCACACTCCTCCTCATACAGCGCTCTGGTTACACTCCTCATACAGCTCTCCGGTCACACTCTTCCTCATACAACGCTCTGGTCACACTATTCCTCATACAACACTCTGGTCACACTCTTCCTCATGCAGCACTCCGGTCACACTCCTCCTCATATAACACTCCGGTCACCCTCAGACAATGCTCTGAACACATTCCTCCTCATACAACACTCTGGTCACACTCCTCCTCATACAATGCTCCAGTCACATTCCTCCTCATACAATGCTCCGGTCACACTCTTCCTCATACAATGCTCCGGTCACCCTCATACAACACTCTGGTCACACTCTTCCTCATACAACACTCCGGTCACACTCTTCCTCATACAACGCTCCGGTCACACTCCTCATACAACGCTCCAGTCACCCTCATACAACACTCTGGTCACAATCTTCCTCATACAACGCTCCGGTCACACTCCTCATACAACGCTCCGGTCACACTCTTCCTCATACAACACTCTGGTCACACTCTTCCTCATACAATGCTCCGGTCACACTCTTCCTCATACAACGCTCCGGTCACCCTCATACAATGCTCCGGTCACATTCCTCCTCATACAATGCTCCGGTCACACTCTTCCTCATACAGCGCTCCAGTCACACTCTTCCTCATACAGCGCTCCGGTCACACTCTTCCTCATACAGCGCTCCGGTCACACTCTTCCTCATACAGCGCTCCGGTCACACTCTTCCTCATACAGCTCTCCGGTCACACTCTTCCTCATACAACGCTCCGGTCACCCTCATACAATGCTCCGGTCACACTCTTCTTCATACTGCGCTCCAGTCACACTCTTCCTCATACAGCTCTCCGGTCACACTCTTCCTCATACAATGCTCCGGTCACACTCTTCCTCATACAGCGCTCCGGTCACACTCTTCCTCATACAGCGCTCCAGTCACACTCTTCCTCATACAGCGCTCCGGTCACACTCTTCCTCATACAGCGCTCCGGTCACACTCTTCCTTATACAGCGCTCCGGTCACACTCTTCCTCATACAGCTCTCCGGTCACACTCTTCCTCATACAGCGCTCCGGTCACACTCTTCCTCATACAGCGCTCCGGTCACACTCTTCCTCATACAGCTCTCCGGTCACACTCTTCCTCATACAGCGCTCTGGTCACACTCTTCCTCATACAGCGCTCCGGTCACACTCTTCCTCATACAGCGCTCCGGTCACACTCTTCCTCATACAGCGCTCCGGTCACACTCTTCCTCATACAGCGCTCCGGTCACACTCTTCCTCATACAGCGCTCCGGTCACACTCTTCCTCATACAGCGCTCCTGTCCTGTCAGACTCCTCACAATAAATCTAATCATGGCTCTTTTTTGTACAACAGTAAAATACATTTAAATAATGAATATAACAATTCATTGTCTTCATTTCCCCGGGGGGTTGTGGTTCTACAAATCCCGTATCGTTTTACACAAACACAAATATGTGAAAAGTGAGACATTTCTATGTTTTTCACGCAGTGATTTCTTTTCTCCCCTTCGTTAAATTTCACCATTACACCACTGAGCGGATAGAGCAGAAGTGTTGCAGGAAATCCTCTTCCTGTTCCAAAGTGGCCAATACTTTCGTTTTTTATACACAGAGGAAACAATTAATTGGACTGGGGAGGAAGACGGCCCGCTTCCTGCTGATGTACACACAATAGAAATTACACTCGCGCTTCACAAAGAGTGTCAATAAAAATGACAGATAGATATGGTCTGTCTCCTTCCCATTGTCCACCTAGACCACCGGCTAAAATGCTGTGGCTTATCTACTGATACCGGACGATACGATATCGGCGGTTGGCAACGTCTAGTTCTCATATAATGAGGAGAGATCACGGTGGGATATCGACCCCACCGTGGAGAAGCCACCAGACAAACCTAGGGTTCTTGTGGACCTCAGGTCTGTGGCAAAAGATGTGATCCTGGAAGCTCTAAAGTGGTACCATAAACTGCGTGGGACGTGTGTGTGATTGAGGAAGATAAACATGAAAATTGCCCGTCCAACAGCCCAGCGTTGCCCGATAACGTCTTATCTAGAGGATTCCACAATGTTCTAGAAAGGCACTGTAAGAAGTTCAGCTTACTAAAAGGTGACCTTGTCTCTGCAGTCCCCAAAATGGGCTTTAAATCAGATATCCTAGCTTCACGTTCGGCAGCCTTGTCAATCGGAGAGCCAGGGGGTTGCATTTCCTGGCTTTCAGTCCACAACACTTCACTGTGGTCATGTTACAGGGGCCTGCAGACTTTTCCAGGACAGCAACCAATCTCTCTCACTCTCCCTCACACCATGATTCGTAGATTCCCCATGTTAAACATACAGGGCCCTGTGTTATGAGCAGTGGCCGCCATATTTGCTTTGCTCTAAGTGTCCAGGTCTACGTGCTGGATATGTGATGCCAGGAGCTCAACACACCACCAGCGGAAGACGCGTTGGATCCCTTAGACATAAAAGAGGGGGCTACGGACCCGAATGACACAGGGAATATATGAGTTTGGGTCAGGACTAGGACCAGGCAGCAGGAGGGCCATGGTGGGGCTAGGCATACTGTTGACTTTAGGCTCTATAAAGTCCCCCGTGTGAGAATGAGGTGGGGCCTGGCCCTACGATACAGCGCCACGGCTTCTGATGCCACCAACAGGTGCGTCCCTGGATACCCCAAAATAGGGACTGCCCCACCCACACCAGGGCACTTGGTAGGTGTCATTTTAAGCAGTGCATCCTGGGACAGGGCAGATGCAGGAATGGGGTGGCAAAGCTGACTCGATGGACTTCAGACCAGGCGGCTCCCAGGCATTTTATATGACATATCAGGGCCATTTATATCCAGAACCATTTATATCCCGGACATACTTGAAAACCAGAGAAATCTCAATGTATCCTTCCTGGTAAAATACTTTACAAATAAATAAATATCACCAGAAATGTGATTTACAGCCATTACATGGAGGAGGCCCAGGAATGAGGGCCCTGAGGGTAAAGGGACAAACTGGCGACATATAGGGACTGCTGGGGCTGCACAGGGTCACTTGGCAGCTGTAGCTATTCAGTAAACATGGCTTCCCCCTGCCCCAGGTCACGTGTCACAGCAGCTGATGCATAGCTATAGCTGCACAGAGGGATGCGCCGCCTAATGAAGGGTTAACCAGCCGGCTGCTGATTGGCTGCCCACTACCCCCCTCTCCTCCTCCACCTTTCACCAAGGCAGGGTTAGGGTCACGTGGGCGGCTGACGTCACGGCGGCGTGCCTGGCCCCGCGCTCCCTGACTGTGCGTGGCGGTGAGGGGGAACGCGCACGGTCGGCGGGGGCGCGCACTGTGAGGTGTAAATCGCGGTCGCCGCACGGATTACAGGATTTATCGGCTGTATCGGGCGAGGAATGGCTGCCGGGACCCGCGGGTGAGTGCGACGCCTACAGAGACCGCCCGGGCTCCCCCCCCATATGCCTTCATACATGGCGCAGGGCGCGCACTGACCCTGCATTGTGTCCCCATGTGCAAGCCGCGGCGTAAACACCCAGCCCTATTACATCACCGCCACCCCGGGGGAGAGCCCAGCGTGACGTCACCTACCCAGGTGTGGTGCGAGTATTGCCCCAGTGAATGTGATCAGACCCCCCCCCCCCGGCCGCGGGGAATTGAGAAATGGATTCGCCCTGCAGCATGCAGGCCTGCGGGATCCGTGCATTATACGCTGGAGGAGGGGGGGGGGGGATCTGCGTATTATACACAGGGGGGATCTGCGTATTATACACAGGAGGAGGGGGGGATCTGCGTATTATACACAGGGGGATCTGCGTATTATACACAGGGGGGATCTGCGTATTATACACAGGAGGAGGGGGGGATCTGCGTATTATACACAGGGGGATCTGCGTATTATACACAGGAGGAGGGGGGGATCTGCGTATTATACACAGGGGGGATCTGCGTATTATACACAGGGGGGATCTGCGTATTATACACAGGAGGAGGGGGGGATCTGCGTATTATACACAGGGGGAATCTGCGTATTATACCAGGAGGAGGGGGGGATCTGCGTATTATACACAGGGGGGATCTGCGTATTATACACAGGAGGAGGGGGGGATCTGCGTATTATACACAGGGGGGATCTGCGTATTATACACGGGGGATCTGCGTATTATACACAGGAGGAGGGGGGATCTGCGTATTATACACAGGAGGAGGGGGGATCTGCGTATTATACCAGGAGGAGGGGGGGATCTGCGTATTATACACAGGAGGAGGGGGGGATCTGCGTATTATACGCAGGAGGAGGGGGGACCTGCGTGTTATGCATAGGAGGAGGGGGGGGGACCTGCGTGTTATGCATAGGAGGAGGGGGGGACCTGCGTGTTATGCATAGGAGGAGGGGGGGGACCTGCGTGTTATGCATAGGAGGAGGGGGGGGACCTGCGTGTTATGCATAGGAGGAGGAGGAGGGGGGACCTGCGTGTTATGCATAGGAGGAGGGGGGACCTGCGTGTTATGCATAGGAGGGGGGGGGACCTGCGTGTTATGCATAGGAGGAGGGGGGACCTGCGTGTTATGCATAGGAGGAGGGGGGGACCTGCGTGTTATGCATAGGAGGAGGGGGGGACCTGCGTGTTATGCATAGGAGGAGGGGGGGGACCTGCGTGTTATGCATAGGAGGAGGGGAGGGGGGGGGACCTGCGTGTTATGCATAGGAGGAGGGGGGGGGACCTGCGTGTTATGCATAGGAGGAGGGGGGGACCTGCGTGTTATGCATAGGAGGAGGGGGGGGACCTGCGTGTTATGCATAGGAGGAGGGGGGGGGACCTGCGTGTTATGCATAGGAGGAGGGGGGGACCTGCGTGTTATGCATAGGAGGAGGGGGGGGACCTGCGTGTTATGCATAGGAGGAGGGGGGGGCCTGCGTGTTATGCATAGGAGGAGGGGGGGACCTGCGTGTTATGCATAGGAGGAGGGGGGGACCTGCGTGTTATGCATAGGAGGAGGAGGGGGGGGACCTGCGTGTTATGCATAGGAGGAGGGGGGGACCTGCGTGTTATGCATAGGAGGAGGGGGGGACCTGCGTGTTATGCATAGGAGGAGGGGGGGACCTGCGTGTTATGCATAGGAGGAGGGGGGACCTGCGTGTTATGCATAGGAGGAGGGGGGGACCTGCGTGTTATGCATAGGAGGAGGGGGGGACCTGCGTGTTATGCATAGGAGGAGGGGGGGACCTGCGTGTTATGCATAGGAGGAGGGGGGGACCTGCGTGTTATGCATAGGAGGAGGGGGGGGGACCTGCGTGTTATGCATAGGAGGAGGGGGGGGGACCTGCGTGTTATGCATAGGAGGAGGAGGGGGGGACCTGCGTGTTATGCATAGGAGGAGGAGGGGGTACCTGCGTGTTATGCGCAGGAGGATGGGGGGGACCTGCGTGTTATGCGCAGGAGGATGGGGGGGACCTGCGTATTACACGCAGGAGGAGGGGGGGGACCTGTGTGTTATGCATAGGAGGAGGGGGGACCTGCGTGTTATGCATAGGAGGAGGGGGGGACCTGCGTGTTATGCATAGGAGGGGGTGGGGACCTGCGTTTTATGCATAGGAGGAGGGGGGGACCTGCGTGTTATGCATAGGAGGAGGGGGGGGGCCTGCGTGTTATGCATAGGAGGGGGGGGGGACCTGCGTGTTATGCATAGGAGGAGGAGGGGGGACCTGCGTGTTATGCATAGGAGGAGGAGGGGGGACCTGCGTGTTATGCATAGGAGGAGGAGGGGGGACCTGCGTGTTATGCATAGGAGGAGGGGGGACCTGCGTGTTATGCGCAGGAGGATGGGGGGGACCTGCGTGTTATGCGCAGGAGGATGGGGGGGACCCTGCGTGTTATGCGCAAAGAGGATGGGGGGGACCCTGCGTGTTATGCGCAGGAGGAGGGGGGGACCCTGCGTGTTATGCGCAGGAGGATGGGGGGGACCTGCGTGTTATGCGCAGAGGATGGGGGGGACCTGCGTGTTATGCGCAGGAGGGGGGGGACCTGCGTGTTATGTGCAGGAGGATGGGGGGACCCTGCGTGTTATGCGCAGGAGGAGGGGGGGGACCCTGCGTGTTATGCATAGGAGGAGGAGGGGGGGACCTGCGTGTATGCATAGGAGGGGAGGGGGGGGACCTGCGTGTTATGCATAGGAGGAGGGGGGGGACCTGCGTGTTTTGCATAGGAGGAGGGGGGGACCTGCGTGTTATGCATAGGAGGGGGTGGGGACCTGCGTGTTATGCATAGGAGGGGTGGGGACCTGCGTGTTATGCATAGGAGGAGGGGGGGGACCTGCGTGTTATGCATAGGAGGAGGGGGGGACCTGCGTGTTATGCATAGGAGGAGGAGGGGGGACCTGCGTGTTATGCATAGGAGGAGGGGGGGACCTGCGTGTTATGCGCAGGAGGGGGGGGACCTGCGTGTTATGTGCAGGAGGATGGGGGGGACCCTGCGTGTTATGCGCAGGAGGAGGGGGGGACCCTGCGTGTTATGCATAGGAGGAGGAGGGGGGACCTGCGTGCTATGCATAGGAGGAGGAGGAGGGGGGACCTGCGTGTTATGCATAGGAGGAGGAGGGGGGGACCTGCGTGTTATGCATAGGAGGAGGGGGGGACCTGCGTGTTTTGCATAGGAGGAGGGGGGGACCTGCGTGTTATGCATAGGAGGGGGTGGGGACCTGCGTGTTATGCATAGGAGGGGGTGGGGACCTGCGTGTTATGCATAGGAGGAGGGGGGGGACCTGCGTGTTATGCATAGGAGGAGGAGGGGGGACCTGCGTGTTATGCATAGGAGGAGGAGGGGGGACCTGCGTGTTATGCATAGGAGGAGGGGGGACCTGCGTGTTATGCGCAGGAGGATGGGGGGGACCCTGCGTGTTATGCGCAGGAGGATGGGGGGACCCTGCGTGTTATGCGCAGGAGGATGGGGGGACCCTGCGTGTTATGCGCAGGAGGAGGGGGGGACCCTGCGTGTTATGCGCAGGAGGATGGGGGGGACCTGCGTGTTATGCGCAGGAGGAGGGGGGACCTGCGTGTTATGCGCAGGAGGATGGGGGGGACCTGCGTGTTATGTGCAGGAGGATGGGGGGGACCCTGCGTGTTATGCATAGGAGGAGGAGGGGGGGGACCTGAGTGTTATGCATAGGAGGAGGAGGGGGGACCTGAGTGTTATGCATAGGAGGAGGAGGGGGGGACCTGCGTGTTATACATAGGAGGAGGGGGGATCTGTGTATTATACGCAGTCGCAGGGTCTCCTAGGAACTCAGTTAGAAGGTCCTGTTGCCCATCTCGATAAATTTTGTGATATGAAGGAGCCAAGTCCACATTTTTGTAGGAGCCAGGGAGAGTTTCTGTTTGTATTTGGATGGAACAATCCTGAAATGTGGGAGCCAGCCTTTAGTTTCTATCAGCTTGGTTCCTGCTTAATGTGTCAACTTCCTGTCATGTCACATAGACTGCCAGGTCCACACAAACCAGTAGTTGACCCAATATCAGACTTGGGATCCAATCAGAAAACCTAGGAGCAAACTATGTATTTTTAGGAGCCAGGCACAGGTGTTTATTTTTTTTTTTTGTGTGGAGTTTCCTCCAGAAATGTATCATGAGCCAACCAGAAGAGCCTTGGAGACAGCAGGCCTCCTGGCTTTGGGTTTCCATGATGTTTTCATGACAATATTGGTCGTTGGCTGTCCTCCTTTCCCCAGCCTCAGCATGGTTTCAGGGTTATTCAGAGAAAGGTGAAAACCAGGAGAACTGGCAGGGGAAGAGATCACTCTAGACCAAATGGCTGATTTGGAAGGTGTGATAAATGGGAGAATTTTTCTGGTTTGGCTATTTTGACCTAGAATTTTCACTTCTCCTGCCAGTTCTCCAGATTTTTACCGTTCTCTGAATAGACCTGTATGTGTCCGCAACCCTGGCCTTCCAGATGTTTTGGAACTTCCTCTCCCATGGTTCCTAGCTACTTGGTAGGTTTTTTGAGCCTCGTGGAAAATGTTGTTGGAAAACATCTGGAGGGCCGAGGCTCCTGACCTGTCGATTAGTGCTTAGAGCCGATCAAAAGACTTGGGAAATTCAACTCTTCTACCAATCCCTTGGTGATTTCATTTTGGACGATATCGACCAGTAGTGGGACGGTGAGTCTTGTGGAAGAGACAGAGCAGTGGTGGGACGGTGAGTCTTGTGGAAGAGACAGAGCAGTGGTGGGACGGTGAGTCTTGTGGAAGAGACAGAGCAGTGGTGGGAGATTGACTTTTAGTGGAGCTTTAGGAGGCACAGGTTCTGTTGTTTCTTTTTCCTCATTGTAGCCTTTTGGGGCAGATTTAAGAAGTGTTTCCATTTGCTCTCCATGTTGACCAACAATTTGGTGCGAGTTGTCTCCTTTTGCCATTCTTGCAGTTTTGGTTTTAGACTCTGTGCAAGGTGTTCTGGCGCTGTTGTATGGCAGGGCTCAAAATTTCAAGTCCTGAGCTACTAGCCAGTGCTTACGAGTTACTCGCCACCAGTTGCCCTCTAAGGCTAGGGTCAGACTGAGGCAGTGCGAACACGCGTGCAGCCGCACTTAATCACGGCCGCACTAGCAGCAAGTGCCGGGCAATGACGGCCAATATACGAAGTACGGTCGCACAAAAGTGCGGCAGCGCAACGCAAGTGGAAAATGAACGCATTTTTTCGAGAACGTGAAACCGCAGGTACTGACGTACAGAGTGCGCTGTGTCCGCTAGCGGCGTGTGTGTGTGATTAGGAGAGGTCAGACGCTGCTAGTGTGCGGCCAACATAACGTCCAGACACAAAAAGAGTTTTATTGATGATCCGTACAAAATCACGGACGAAAATGCGCATAGTATGACCGCTATCACGTATTCTGTGAAAAAATGCGTCCATTCGTTCGAACGCACTTTTTCACAGACAACATAAAAATGCGTTCGTCTGACCCTAGCCTAAATGACACGGTTAAATGTTTTATTTGAAACAAAGTTACAAAAATAAATATTAACATAAAACAATGTAAACAAAGGAAAATAAATGCTTTCCATCAATAGGGATGCAAACAAAATCTTAAATATAACTACTCAACCTTTTAATAAACATAGTGCACTTTTTTATCTCCACATTCACCCCAGATGCATGAGACCCCAGATGCATGAGACCCCAGATGCATGAGACCCCAGATGCATGAGACCCCAGATGCATTTCCACTCGCCCTCACTTGATTTCCACTCGCCAAATGCTAGCAGGCGAGTAGAAATTTTGAGCGCTGTTGTATGGTATCGTCGAGGTGCCATGTAAATTGGGAAGACCTCGTTGGCCAAATGCAATGGCTTCAATCATTCTAGGGTTGTCCACATGCAGGTGTCCTCTGTTCTTGTGGGAACCTCTTCAGTCGTACTTCTTTCGTTTCTCACAATTGACACCCTTTACGCCAGCAATACTAGATTTCGGCCGTCCAGATATCGACTGTCTACAGCTCCCAGAATCCTTTGACTGCAATAGACATCCAGAGAGTCATGGGAGTTGTAGTTCAACAACCGTTCGGTGGACCAAAGTTCCCGATCTCTGCTCTACGCACCGACGGTGCATGTTGTCCGTGCTCCTGAGTGAGGAGGGGGATAGGGAGGAGGTTGAGATGTTGGTGTAGGCGCAGCCGGTCTCGGAAGCCGCCAGAAGGCTTTTTCCATGGAGTCAGAAGGCGTTGATATTTCACACCCGACACTGACCCCCTCCAGGCGTCCCCAGACACTTCACTTTAACTATGTAAACACGCACACTTTTTTTTTTCTTTCTGCAGTTTGCCGGGAAGGAGCAACATTGGCCAATTTTCAGGTTGTTTTGACCTACATAAGCCACGGGCTCCTAGCACGAAATCTCTGGCTCCGAGGGGTAGTTGTTCACTAATGGGCCGCAGTTTGCTGTCGTTGCAACAACGATAAACTTCAGCGTTTCCCAAAGGCAAAATCTAACATGGGGAGAGGGGGGGGGGTTTCATCTGTGAAGTAACAATTTATTTTAATTTTAACCTTTTATTTTTTTCTATATTTTCTATTCATTGCTCTAATAGAATTAAATGGTGCTTTTTGTTTTTTTTCCCTTTTTTTTTATGTAGAATTTTTATGCATGGTTTGTGTATTATTTAATAGTTTTATCCCTCTGCATAAGATTTTTTTTTTTTTATTATTGAAATTGACACCTTTTTGTCTTTTTTTTATTTGCTAAAAGTATATATATTTTTATGTACCTTTTCAATTATTTTTTTTATCGCTCTGCTTAAAATACACTGTTTTGTTAAAATTTAAATTTTTTTTTAGGGGCCCAATAAAATAAAGGGTAATGGTGTGACCACAGCTCCTGGTTTCACCAGCCGTGGCTCTGCCCTGCGAGATCGTACTCCTGAGTGGCCACCAGTCAGCTGTCAAAATCAGCCCCCCCCCCCAATGTTTGTGAACCACAACTCCCATGATTCCCTGGCCATCTATTACATTGAAGCCTTTCTGGGGTTTGTAGGCGTCATCGTCGGCGGGGCGGCATGAGTTTGACAGCTTTGCTTTCATGTGTCCGTGAGACGGAAACGACAGTTTGCCCTTCAATCATCTTACACCACATTGGGACCTCCGAGACCTCCTAGTGCATGTCACATAACTGCTGGTGCAGACTGATTTCTTATGAATCGGTCAAGCTGCCGGGCAGCACTCGTCGTGGGCCTTGGACGCCTGCGGAAAATGTAGAAAGTGCACGATTTAAATTTTTTTTTTACCTGTTGTGGTTGAAGTTTGTCTCCCAATTTCCAGTTTGGTGAATAACCCCCCCCCCCCCCCCAATATAGCGCAATACAGACACTGTCCCTTTAAATTCCACCCCCGCCATCCCCCTGCCTTCCGGGGGAAAGTGGTAAAATTAAAAAATCGCCTTTTAGTCTGCGGCTGTAAAATTCCTGCAGAAATATGCTGGTTTTTCCTCGCTTCCTCCAAGTGGAATGTGTTTCCAATTTGGCGTACGCTTGGTCCCGGGGGTCTCCTCGGCGGAGGCTTGAAATAATAAAGGAATGCAGCAAGGTTAAAATGCAGATGGGGGGGGGGTGCACAGAAGGGGGGGCAGTCACTGAGACCAAGTGAAAGCTTTCCTTTTTCATTTTTTTTTTTCCCTTTTTTGAAATTCTTTTATAGTTTTTAATATTTTATCTTTTCCCTCTTGAAATTTATTTTTAGAATTTTATTATTTTATCCTTGGAATTCTTTTTTTATAATTTGTCATATCTTATTCCCCCCCCCCCTTGGAATTCTTGTATACATATAAAAAAGAATTCCAAAAGAAAAATATAATTGGTCAGATTTTATCCCCCCCCCCCTCCCCTTGGTATTCTTATAAATTTATACATATTTTTCTTTTGGAATTCTTTTTTTTATAACTGGTCATTTCATTTTTTTTTCCCCTCTTTGAAAATATATATATATAATTTCTCTTTGGAATTCTTTTTTTATAATTTGTCATCTTATCCCCCCCCCCCTTGGTATTCTTATAAATTTATATATATTTTTAGCTTTGGAATTCTTTTTTTTATAATTGGTCAGATTTTATTTTTTCTCCCCCTCGGAATTCTTATAAATGTATATATTTATTTTCTCTTGCAATGCTTTTATTTTAAAATATATTATATATTTATTATTTTACTTTATTTTTTTCTAGCGGCAGAGGAAGGGGGGGGGGTGAGCACACTGCCAGAAACCTCAAACGCGGTCCACATACTTCGTTCCTACTCCTGCGAAATCCTATCCCAGGAAGGGACTGGGAACTCTCAGCCACTTCCCTGTCCTCCTAGGGTTCTCCTGTTTGTCACCCTACTTGCCGCTTTCTCGCTGCGAGCAAATGAAAGGCCGTGGTGAAGCCGTCCTGCGATGCCTCCTGGCAATTTAAATCTCTAATTGGCCCTTTTTTTTTGGCCATGGTGTGAAGTGGGGAGGGTGTCTGGCAGCCGAGCTTCCTGGCAGGATTAAACAGGGTAAATATCAGGAAAAGCCAGTTGCAGCATGGCCTCTTCAGGAATTTCCAGTCTCTAGGGACCAGTTATACCCAGGGGTCCCTGCTTTCTGTGGGGGGTCTGGATGGTCTGTAACAATCGGACTTTATGTGAAGTGAAATGTTAAATCCTGTCATCGTTGTTTTAGCTATAGGGAAATCTTAGGGTTTTTTGGGGGTTTTTCTTCCTCATGATTAGAGTTTGAGGTGGAGCTCCATTTACTTTCTCAAAAAATTGTGGCTTCTGGATATTTTAATTGACGGCATGTCCGTCCGAGTATCGGCAGAGCAGACTGATTCGGTGGACGCCTGCTTATCCAGTCGGCTCTGTCTTGCCGATGGTCGTACGGACACTCGGACAATTAAAAATATCCACATCTGTTTGTTTTTTTTGGGAAAATTAAATTGAGGTCAAACTCAAAAATCGAGGAACTCGTCCAGCTCGAATATACATATGTGCATCTGATCAGCAACTTCTGTAGCCACAGGGAAATGGCTGAGATCTTCCCGCCAGCCTTTGTAACTTTTGGCCTGTATTTCGCCATCCGTTTTCCCCCATTTGTTTGAGAGAGGGCTGATGGACAAGGTGTTGGGAACAGGGCAGGCGATTCATGCAGCTTGGGTTTGCTGACGTTCCTTCTCATGTAAGACATGAGCTCCTGAATAATTCTACAAAAGCTTTTTCAGCACGAAGACGCTTTGGGGAAAAGTGGCTTCTCCACCTGCTCTTGTCTATTGGTGGACACTTTGATCCTATGGTGTTCTCAACCAGGAAACCAGTAGAGAAGCTGTTGGTGCTTGGGTTGTCCCGTCCTTGGATATATAACTGGCAGAAGTTCCTGCACGTTTTGACCCTGCCCCCCAATCATGCCATGTTCATTTTCTCCAATACATTCAGTTCTTGGCTCCATGTCCCAGTCTTTTTCTGCTCTCATAACATCTGTTGCAAGTCTGTTATCCAGGCTGGCAAGGTAGACCATTGGCATCTCTGGTTACTCTGCCTGAACCTTCTGTGGGAATCCAAATCCATCCTTGGAGACCGCAGCACTATGAGGTAGACCCAGTTGTCAAAACGAGAGGTTAAATTGTAAGACGTTCTTGATCTCTAAACGTCAAGATGGTTTTGAGTTTTCATCTTCAACAAGCATGGAGTGTTAGTTGGCACTGGGCCAAACTGTAGGTCATCTGATCTGTAGAACGACTTGGAAGTTGTAGTTGGAGATCTAACTTTGGATAATTTCCATGCAGTTTGTCCAAGGGCAAGGTCTATGGTGCCGTTCACAAAAGCCATGGAGGACTTTCAGACCTAGGATTGGTGCCAGGTTCGTCTCCATGTGTTGAGCAGCAATTTACTGAACCTTCTGATTGTGTAGACCTCTAGACTAAATACCTTTTCATCTGCGGATGTGTTCTCGGCTCACGGTTCAAGGTTGCGAAGGGAAAGAAAACTAAAAACATCTGCAATCAGTTTGGTGTAGGGCTTTCTTTTGGAAGGAGGTATCTGACTGCAGCCGAGCCACGAAACGGGCGTCCTTGTAGCCCGATTAGATTACGTGCGTCCGAAACCCAAACTTTATTGCTTGTTAGTACGGCGCATCCTAATGAGGACACTAAAGCGACGTGGTGGCCCCCCCCCCGAGAAACATTCCAACGTGCTGATGAAATTTCAGGTACCTTCTATTGATTTAGTCATGGTCTGCCAGGTGGAATCTGGGCAAAACCGTGTAAAAGTATCATGTTGGGTTTCCTGAAAATCCTAAATCTCGATGACCTTGCCTGGTGCCAGATAACACTGAAGAAAGGAAAGCTTTGGTCTCCCCCGTCTAGTGAATATTTCATTAAAGAAGCCGCATCTTAAATTTATCTTGCCCTGACAGCGTCATTGTTAGTATCCACGGGCCTCACCGTCGTCGGTTTGGGAGGAGAACTGGTAGATCATGTAACATAGCTTTACCTTGATGGATGCACAATACCTATTAATAACTTGAGTTTCATGCGTTGGCCCTCTAACCGTGGCCGTGCTTCACATGTCCGGAGTTGCCTCCCATGTGCAACATGGGTCTGTGTATGAAATCCTTGGAGTATTAAAGGTGACACCGGTAGACCTCCTTTTAATGTATCCTTGACAAGAACCTCCATTGTGTGTCTCCACCATAAATCTCTCGCTCCTTTTTTATGTGATGGAAATCTGTGACCCGTGACAAATTCTCGTTTACTCTATGAAGTCCTAAAGTTGAATTCCATCTTTGTTTCCAAGGTGATTGATGGACCCATTACTGGAACTTGGTTGACCTTTCTTAACCCCTTTTTTTTCTATTCTCCTCAGATTGCCCAAATATGAGCGTATCATTTTATAGCTTTGTGTACCTTTTTGGCACCAGCAGCAAAAAAACAGATTTTATTTTTTGGGACATCTCCTCTTTCGTACTCTTGTACTCGCCGAGTCCATGGTGCAACACTGCCGTGCCACATTGAAAACTACGAGGAAGGTCTTTTTGGGATCTCCAGAGGTTTCCAACAGATGGCACACAGATGTCAGGGAAGTGGGGAAATCTCTTCATGGTGGTGATTAATCCATGGCTTCCTTGTCTTAGCAAAACTTGTGACAAGTCTTCTGGCCTAGTGTGCCGGAAGGCCGTGTTGAGAAGACGTCAACATTGTCAGAACCATGAAGAACATCTTCAGTGGTTTAAGGAGAACTTAAATCGTACACAATCGGATCACTAATATGTTGTCCTGCTGATGTTGAAGGTTTCAGGGGCACACAAAGAACAGTGGGGGTTCTTTGGGTGACAGCTTGAGGTTCATGTAGAATAGTCCAAGGGCTAGGCTGGACTTTATGTCCGAGCGCCTTTAACCTGGAGGAACCACCTAGTCATAAGTCCTCCATCTAACCATACCCGAGTGACGAACTTGCCCATTCTAGGACTTGTTTCCTCGGAGATTCATGTCTCTCTATTGGTTTACTATTACTCGTTTATTTGTATTGTGCCGACCTAATCCGCAGCTCGGTCCAGCGGTCATATTAAATAAGGGTGGACAGAGGCAAGAGGTTGAGAGGGCCATGTTCCTCAAGGAGTTTACGTTCTGATCTATTCAATGTACCGTCGCCCACCAGGCCTGTCAAACTCGCGCCCCTCAGATGTTGATGCCTACTCTTCTTTGAATCCTTTCCATGCACTCTGGCCAGGGTATCATGGGAGCTGTGGTCAAAAAACATCACGGTTGAGGGGGGCAGGAGTTTGACAGCCTCGCTGTATACTGATCATGCCTTTTGTGTGGTGGTCCACAAAGGTATGACTTTTTTGGTGTTGATTTGAGCTTTGGGGTTGTCTTAGTATGAAATCGCAATTGCCTAATTTGACAATTTTCCGCCAGATGTTTTGGTGGCTGGCCGGGCACCGTGGATTTTGGAAGGCTTTTAATAATACTTTCACCCCCCTCCCCATTTATTTCTGCAGGGTTACTTTCTCCAAGTAGATCTACTGGGGTGGTTTTTTTTCTCTCTCCTCTCCCTGGTAAGAGCTCATATTACTTGCTAAATGTGGTGGAGGGAGGAGGATTGTGCAGGCGGGTGGGGGGAGCAGGATCTTGTTACACATTCTGCGTTCCAGTGTTTGCAGCAACCCTTGAAGGCTGGAGCCTCCCTGGCTAGGACAGAATATGCAATCTCTGCATTCGTTTAAAAAAAAAAAAAAAAACACATGACAACCCTGCCCCCCATCTTGGCGAAGGAAGGACAAGCGAGCCAGACGGAGCTCGGAAAGAGCTGTTTTTTTTTTTCTGTTTCGGTCCCAGCAGAGCTTGGTTGACTTCTCTTTAAAGGTAAATCCTAAAGTCTTAACGCTCGATTAACTTGACACAATCTGCCTCTCGGAATAAAACACAAGACAGCAAACTTTTTTGGGGTTTTTCATTGGTTTTACTATTCGTTTTGTATTTTATGGAGCCCGTGTGAGGCATTTCCAACAAATTCCGAGTTTACATCCGTGTTGGCAATTTTGGCATAGATATTTTATAAAATATATTTTTGGACTTTTGAAGGTCCCCCTATAAACCTCTATTTTGTAGAGGACGCCTCCCAATTGCCAGTAACAATTTTTGGGGCAAGCATGCTAGACGGATGGCCTACACCAGGGATCGGCAACCTAGGCCTTCCAAATGTTCTGGAACTATGTTACCTTTTGAGGCTCCACCCTACCTTGAGTGGTTGACCATCACGGGAGAGGTTTGTAAATGTGGAGGGCCGATGTTGCTGCTCACTGGCCTACGCAATCCAAACTCTTGAATCCCATGACTGGATTTTGCCCATTGTACACTGGGGCAGTTTTGGCTACGGCCCGTAGCCACTGACTCTATAAATTTGTAAATCTAAAAAAATTCTGCATTGTTCACTCTGTCATCGTAGCTCCTGCAGTTGATACTTAGAGGAACCTGGAAAATTTCGAACACTATAACATGACGTTAGACCAGGCCTCAAAATTTCTGCTCGCATTTGGCGAGTGGAAATCACATGAGGGCGAGTGGGAATGCAGACGCAGGCAGGGCAGGCTAGGGGTTAGGTGGGCAACTAGTGGTGAGTAACTCTTAACGCCTAGCTAGTAGCTTGGGACTAGAAATTTTGAGCCCTGCTTTAGACATTTAGGAGCCACCGTAGCAATCTGCTCCTTGAATTCTACCTCCGGTTCCTTAATCTCTGGACCGCTCACCTTAAATCTATTTATCCAGGCGTCATTTTGCTTCTAAAGAGGTCTGGTCGGCTATAATGTTTACTCACTGGCTTTAAAGTTGGATCATTCTTGGAAAGTTGCCACAAGATGGATATTGGCAATCTACCCATGGCTGAGTTTACCTGTAGAACCGTTCAGCCGACTTGGTTTTGGCAGCCATTGGATGGCCATGTTTATCTTTTTCGTGTAAACTCGTATTTCGGAAAAGTTGCTGCTAGTTTGGGGATCTTCTAAGATGCCTGGGTTCATGTTCCTCTGCCTGGGCACTTCCAGGTCCTAATCTGACGGACAGTTCCAAACTGCTATTGAGCCCCCCATTGCTGCTCACCATGAATGTGGTTTGTCCAGCGTGACGGGAGTAAAACTGGTTGCCTATTACGACCATTACGCTAAGTCAGCTGCAAGAGAGTGTGCAGGTGAAGACTTTTCTCCTTTTATCAGCCCGTCCTCCAAGGTCATCTTCTGTCATTTTGAGACCATCCAAGACATGATTCTCCTATCAAGTATGGAGCTTGTATCTAGTGGACTGGTTAAAGGTGAGAACCCCACTTTCAAGTAATGTGGCGGCATCCCATATCTTAAAACAGCCAGTCTTAAGCAAAACTCCAAGAAAAAAAAGCTATTTTTTCTTATGTTTTATACATGGAGCAGGCTGGATGCTTCTGGTCCACGTGGCCGCCCTGTTAGGGAATGGGCTCAAAACAGGTTTTTTTCTGCACTTAAGCAAAACTCGTTGAGGTCTGCCCAACAGTGGTGAGCTTGAAGGCATCGCTCTTGTTGGGTTACCACCACAGGTCAACTCAAGTTTATTATGTATCCTTTTTGTGTACACATGCCTGAAGAGATGTTTGTGGAGCTCAGGCATGTGGTTGAAGGTCTTAATCGGCATTAGATGATTTAAGATTCACAACGCTTCGTTTACTTGTTGTGTATGACATATGGACCTCCTGTCCAATCTTGGCTGTGTCAACCTGTCAACAATCTGGGCAGGATTGATGTTTAATCTGTGCTTGGCAGTGCCGTGCGGTGACAAAGTATAGCACTGGTAATCTTTTAATTCCTCTGGAAACCCTCATTAACCTTCTAATGTGCACCTCCCCATCTATAAACCTCTTTTTATTTGCTGTTAAATTATCCTTTCATTGCTGCACTGAAATTCAAATTACAATAATGTGCTGCCTGGGACCTTTTTACATTTCTAGATTTTAAGTGTTTATTATTCTTTCCTCCAATGGGCCGTGTCCCCATATTGTGTGATAATAAATATCAAATTTTATTTTAAATATTTTTAATGGCGGTGATGACCACTTCTTCTGGAAAGTGATCCTGGTGGTGGTCGTCTCCTTCACAAATCCTATAAAGAACTAAATGATTATTTGTTCTGTCCTTTAAAATCTTGATTTTTATCAACTTTATGTCCACTACCTTCATGATCTGTCTTGACTGAAGTTGGATTGGTAGGTGTAGGAGTTCAATGGACGTCAACTTCTGCATTTTAAGCGAATTGGGGATTTTGTCGAGCGCATATATTTTCTCTCCACGTTTTCATTCACCCAAACCTCTTGTGTGCTCATTGGCAAACTCCCCCAGATTTTGCTGAACTTCGACTCTCATGATTCTCTATCCATCTAATGCATTCAAAGACTTCTTTGACTTGGAGGCCGTAATCAACTGGTGGGACATATTTAGAGTTTCCTGCTTTTATGGTGCTTATGGCTAACCTTGGAACTTAATGTTTTTGAGGACTGTTTTGTCCTACATCGGAACAATAGTTTGTCATTTTTTGTGTATTGTGCAACAACTCACCTGTCATCGGATAAACTGTACACACAACTGAGACATCTGCCTACCTAGAGCAGAGATCTCAAACTCTGCCCCCTCCAGATGTTTGTTGCCTACAAATCCCAGAATTCTTTGCATTAAATGGCCAGAGAACTGTGAGAGATGGAGCCAGAGTTTGAGATCCCTGCCATTTTTTTTTTTTTTTTTTTTAGGGGGACCATCTCAAAGATACCAGCCCAGATACGAAAGGGACCTGACACTACCTCCAGAACGACCGATTTATTGGGATGTATCAAACAGGTTTCGGCTCTGACGAGCTTCACCCGAGCCTGGAGAAAGTTTCCCAAACCAAGTTAAGCCAAAGTTCAATTCCTAATATCTCATGGTTAAGATTTAGTCGTGCAGGGGGGTGATATTTTTCTAAAAAAAAATTCTAGTTGTCCACGGGACTAAAGTGGTAGCCCAATTGTCAATTGTCGCAAAACAAGTTGTCCAGGTCATCACGTGATACGAATTGCACATCCCTATTGTAGTAGGTTGGTGGAGCTCTGGTATTGTCCAGAAGTAGGCTTGGCAGGGCCAATACACTTGACGAAATTAGTTACTCAAGGTTTACCTCCAAAAATTAAGATTCTTCTTTACCTGGAGACTTGTAGACATCACCTTTTTACAGGTGATGGCTTTTATAGGGGCTGGAAAATTGGTTGGTTGCCTCTTCTGAGGATCTGTTTCTAAACACTGACCTGGTTTTATTGCCTTCATGTTCTGTCCTTTCTTATTTTACATTAATGTATGGATTCCTTGTGGTGGCCACTTGTTTTTGTAACCGTAGGCTCTGATTTTGGAGGTCTCCGGTTCCTCAGTGTATTATTATTAATCGATTTGTAAGCTGAGCTTGGTTATATTTTTAGTACATGATGAGCGGGAGGAGGTATGAACACTAGGAAATTGGTTAATGTTCGGAAAGTCGATCATTGCTCGGAAAGGAGAGCACCTAAACCTACTCGTCAAACTCTTGAATGTCCATCAGAAAGTTGGGATAAGCATAACCTAATACTCAAAGTGAGCCTTTGGCTTTGCCATCCGTTCAATCTTTTTGTATCCCACCAACCTCCAGACGTGGCCTTGGACGATAACGTAATTGTATGGATTGGTGGATGCTCTGGGGACATATGGTGGAACTTTGTTCAGATTAGGCTGTAGCTAGGCAGAACTAGTCATACAGAGCTTGACAAGCTTCAGAAAGAACAAAAGACAAATCTTCGGAATGGAGATGCAGGTTTTAACCATTTCACTGCTGAGGACGTGTGGGGAATGTCCTCATTGACTCCTAAAGAAACATAGGGGTTGAGATAGGAGGTTCCTTTGAACCCCGATTTCTCCCGACTGTTGAAAGAGCATGGCCTTTCCAATGATACCAACCATCATTTTTAAAGTAAATAACAAAAACAATAAAAATAATAATAAAAAAGTGGGTTTTTTTTAAAGATGTGAAATGGCTCAGCAGTGAAGGGGTTAAACGTTTAAGATCTGCAGAGGGCGTATCAACTCTTTCCATCCTGGTCCTACTTTTTTGGCTTTGCCGTGCTCTTGTGCACTTTTACTGGCACAATGTAAGTGTGTTTACATCCTACGTGCGTCAATACCCAACGGAAAAAAGGGGAGAGGCTTGTACTACAACAGTGGCTGCCTGGAAAAACGCACCTGGACATTGTCTTCTGAAACGCAACAACTGGAAACCATAAAATCACAGAGCTACACAAATGTAAACCTGTGACGCACAAATAGTTGTCTTTTGCCTGCCGGTGGTGTACTGGACACTACGTGGCCCTCATCTTGGAGGCAGTGAGTGATTACAGCGTGACGTACCACGTTACAGGCTGACAAACTTGCGCCATGTCAATAAACATGATAAAAGTGTGCGATGAAAGGGGACTAGGCAAATCGAGGGCTTGGTAGCCAGAAGCTCCTAGAACTTCTGGCTCCTACATGTCTGGAGAAGATGGGGGGGGGGGCATGCGATTGGACCAGTTGTTCGGTGTTCACTTATCTTTCCATGCATAAAGAAATTGTGGCGTAGTGCCTCGGACTTTGTTGCTGTTGTAGGAACACTTGCACACTCAAAGTCATGATGTTCTGGGTGTGATGTCGGATGTTTTCCGTGCTCTCCCTCGCTAGATTTGTTGTTCACTGCATCTTAATTGGTGCACATTGTGTTGCATCATGCTCATTGTACGATCATTAATAAAACTCGTGGATTCGACCTGCTTCCTCCTGCGGATTTTTATGAGCTTCCATGATTAAATAAACAATAGTACAGTAAGAGGGACTGGTCCTGGTCTGTCAAGTAATTGTTCTCCTTCACCGCCACCTCCTGCATTGTTTGTCGGTGTCTGTCCCTACCCCTTCATACTCTCCTGCTCTAATCCGAATCCTGAGAGCAATCCTATATTAGATTTTTTTTTTTTTTACTTTTTTAGGAGCAGATCTGGAGGGCCAAGGTTCCCGACCCCCCCCCCCTCCCCGCCCAAAATTGACAAATTCACGGTCACTCCTGTCAATGTTGGACAGGGGGGGGTCAGCAACCTTAGCCCTACAGATGTTTCTGCCAGTCTAATGAATGGCTGAGAATCGTGGCAATGTAGCTCCAAAACATCTGGGTGCTGCTGACTCCTGATTTAGGACTCTGAGATCCTCGTGCTTGGCCATGGGGTATTGAGATGCGTTTTTTTTGGCATGTGAATGTTGTGACTGCAGAGTCTTTAACCTCTTCACTGCTGAGCTATTTCACGGCTTAATTCAAAAAGAAAATGTTTTTTTTTTTTTTTTTTGTTACTTTAAACATGATCATGTTGTTTGGTATCATTGGAAAGGCCATGTTCTGGCCTTTCTAATGATGCCAAACATAACCCTGCTAGCTGAAAACAGTCGGGAGATATCGGGGTTCAAAGGAACCCTTATCTCCACCCCTATCTTTCCTTAGG
>RXON01004090.1:0-127752 GCA_009667805.1 Leptobrachium leishanense | reverse complement strand
ACTAAGATTGAATGTCACTTGGGGTTGAATAAAACTGATAATGATGTGAGCACAGAAAAGACATTTGTGCTTATTTCATTATAAATGTTATGTTATATTTGTCTGACCTACACGTGCCTCTTTGATTTAATTGTAAGCAAGATGACTGAATGATCAAAATCAATCTCAAACTGGCCAAAACACTCAATTTCAGTGGGGGTTGAATAATTTTGAACACAACTGTATAGCCGTATCTGCCTGGTTACATATAGCCGTATCTGTCTGGTTACATATACCCGTATCTGCCTGGTTACATATACCCGTATCAGCCTGGTTACATATACCCGTATCTGCCTGGTTACATATAGCCGTATCTGCCTGGTTACATATAGCCGTATCTGCCTGGTTACATATAGCCGTATCTGCCTGGTTACATATAGCCGTATCTGTCTGGTTACATATACCCGTATCTGTCTGGTTACATATAGCCATATCTGTCTGGTTACATATAGCCGTATCTGTCTGGTTACATATACCCGTATCTGTCTGGTTACATATACCCGTATCTGCCTGGTTACATATAGCCGTATCTGCCTGGTTACATATACCCGTATCTGTCTGGTTACATATACCCGTATCTGTCTGGTTACATATAGCCGTATCTGTCTGGTTACATATACCCGTATCTGCCTGGTTACATATACCCGTATCTGCCTGGTTACATATACCCGTATCTGCCTGGTTACATATACCCGTATCTGTCTGGTTACATATACCCGTATCTGTCTGGTTACATATACCCGTATCTGTCTGGTTACATATAGCCGTATCTGTCTGGTTACATATACCCGTATCTGTCTGGTTACATATAGCCGTATCTGTCTGGTTACATATACCCGTATCTGTCTGGTTACATATACCCGTATCTGCCTGGTTACATATAGCCGTATCTGCCTGGTTACATATAGCCGTCTCTGTCTGGTTACATATAGCCGTATCTGTCTGGTTACATATACCCGTATCTGTCTGGTTACATATAGCCGTATCTGTCTGGTTACATATACCCGTATCTGTCTGGTTACATATAGCCGTATCTGTCTGGTTACATATACCCGTATCTGCCTGGTTACATATAGCCGTATCTGCCTGGTTACATATACACGTATCTGCCTGGTTACATATACCCATATCTGTCTGGTTACATATACCCGTATCTGCCTGGTTACATATAGCCGTATCTGCCTGGTTACATATAGCCGTATCTGCCTGGTTACATATAGCCGTATCTGCCTGGTTACATATACCCGTATCTGCCTGGTTACATATAGCCGTATCTGTCTGGTTACATATAGCCGTATCCGCCTGGTTACATATACCCGTATCTGCCTGGTTACATATACCCGTATCTGCCTGGTTACATATAGCCGTATCTGCCTGGTTACATATAGCCGTATCTGCCTGGTTACATATAGCCGTATCTGCCTGGTTACATATAGCCGTCTCTGTCTGGTTACATATAGCCGTATCTGTCTGGTTACATATACCCGTATCTGCCTGGTTACATATACCCGTATCTGTCTGGTTACATATAGCCATATCTGCCTGGTTACATATAGCCGTATCTGCCTGGTTACATATAGCCGTATCTGCCTGGTTACATATAGCCGTATCCGCCTGGTTACATATACCCGTATCTGCCTGGTTACATATACCCGTATCTGCCTGGTTACATATAGCCGTATCTGTCTGGTTACATATAGCCGTATCTGTCTGGTTAGATATAGCCGTATCTGCCTGGTTACATATAGCCGTATCTGTCTGGTTACATATAGCCGTATCTGCCTGGTTACATATAGCCGTATCTGCCTGGTTACATATAGCCGTATCTGCCTGGTTACATATACCTATATCTGTCTGGTTACATATAGCCATATCCGCCTGGTTACATATACCTGTATCTGCCTGGTTACATATAGCCGTATCTGCCTGGTTACATATAGCTGTATCTATCTGGTTACATATAGCTGTATCTGCCTGGTTACATATAGCCGTATCTGTCTGGTTACATATAGCCGTATCTGTCTGGTTAAATATACCCGTATCTGTCTGGTTACATATAGCCGTATCTGCCTGGTTACATATAGCCGTATCTGTCTGGTTACATATAGCCGTATCTGTCTGGTTAGATATAGCCGTATCTGTCTGGTTAGATATACCCATATCTGCCTGGTTACATATACCCGTATCTGCCTGGTTACATATACCCGTATCTGCCTGGTTACATATACCCGTATCTGTCTGGTTACATATACCCGTATCTGTCTGGTTACATATACCCGTATCGGTCTGGTTACATATACCCGTATCTGCCTGGTTAGATATAGCCGTATCTGCCTGGTTACATATACCCGTATCTGCCTGGTTACATATAGCCGTATCTGTCTGGTTACATATAGCCGTATCTGTCTGGTTACATATACCCGTATCTGCCTGGTTACATATACCCGTATCTGCCTGGTTACATATACCCGTATCTGCCTGGTTACATATACCCGTATCTGTCTGGTTACATATACCCGTATCTGTCTGGTTACATATACCCGTATCTGTCTCGTTACATATAGCCGTATCTGCCTGGTTAGATATAGCCGTATCTGCCTGGTTACATATAGCCGTATCTGTCTGGTTACATATAGCCGTATCTGTCTGGTTACATATAGCCGTATCTGTCTGGTTACATATACCCGTATCTGTCTGGTTACATATAGCCGTATCTGTCTGGTTACATATACCCGCATCTGTCTGGTTACATATACCCGTATCTGCCTGGTTACATATAGCCGTATCTGTCTGGTTACATATAGCCGTATCTGTCTGGTTACATATACCCGTATCTGCCTGGTTACATATAGCCGTATCTGTCTGGTTACATATACCCGTATCTGTCTGGTTACATATACCCGTATCTGCCTTGTTACATATAGCCGTATCTGTCTGGTTACATATAGCCGTATCTGTCTGGTTACATATAGCCGTATCTGTCTGGTTACATATACCCGTATCTGTCTGGTTACATATACCCGTATCTGCCTTGTTACATATAGCCGTATCTGTCTGGTTACATATACCCGTATCTGCCTTGTTACATATAGCCGTATCTGTCTGGTTACATATAGCCGTATCTGTCTGGTTACATATAGCCGTATCTGCACGATTAAATAACCTAAAATATGTTTTCATTTCACTAAATTACAAAAAAAGCCACGAAAATCTTCAGCTCCAGCTCCATAGGGATCTTAATCCGGGCCTGGGCGTCGTGTGGATCTCTGTAGGCTCCAGGGTCGTCAGGTGTATCTCTCTGGGGGTTTGGACATTTGGAGTGTTTTGGGTCAGGGAAGTGGCCGCCTCGTTTCAGGCCACAGTTAGTTCAGTGTATTAGAATGAATAACTGCTGAGTGATACAGACAAGCAGTGGAAGAGACTTTATGATTTATTACAGCATAAAACTAAAACAGAGAGACATACACACAAGAGACACAAACCACACATAAGAACAAATCCACACATTTACTATGCTGCCATCTGCTGGATGGAGGACAACATAATACCTCAATACATAACACCCCCCCCCCCCCTAGATCTCGAAGTCTTTGAGATAACTGGGAGGGCGAGTATTTCTTCTTGTTCGCTCAAGGGCCATGTTTGGAGCCGCTTCGACTGGACTATCAGTTGGACCAATTCCTACTTCCTGTGCTCTCTCGGATGGACCATCAGAAACTGGCTCTGCAACAGCAACTCCTGGAGAACTTGCACTTGTATCATCCAGTAGTTCACCAACATCTGGAATCCCAGAAAACCCAGTAGAACGGGAACTAGCAACAGGCACAATTTCATCACTCCGCTCCCGGATCTGATCGATATGCCGTCTTAATCTTCTGCCATCAGGAATTTGTACCTTGTACGACAAAAGTCCTGTAGTCACAAGCACTTTTGCAGGTATCCATTTAGGTCAAGAAGCATAGTTTCTGGCATAGACAGCATCGTCAGATGCAAACACTCTCACAGTAGAAGCATTTGAGTCCTTATTGAATTGCAATTCTTGCTTCTCTTGTAACTCAGACGTCAGATCAGGATGTAAACGATCTAAACACATTTTTAGATGACGTTCATGAGGAGCTCTGCTGGGCTACAGCCAGTGCTTGAGCATGGTGTCACATGTTGTTGCAGAAGGAAACTAACGAGTCTATGATTCCAATCTCCTTCAATAATTCGCTTTATTGAGTCTTTGGTGGTCTGCATCATACGCTCAGCTTCACCACTTGATGACGGGTGAAATGGTGCAATCGTAACATGTCGAATAAGGTTACTTGCCATAAAGGTTTTGAATTCGGATGAAGTAAACTGTGTTCCATTATCAGACACGATTGTATCAGGCAGCCTATGTGTAGCAAACAGACTCCTTAAAACTCTTATGACAGTGGGTGAGGTAGCAGATGGAACTGAAACAACTTCCAGCCATTTTGAAAAGGAATCAACGACTAAAAACAAAACATCTGTCCTTGAAAAGGGCCAGCAAAATCTACATGTAAACGTGACCAAGGGGACCTAGTCACTTCCCACAGATGTACCGTGGCTTTAGATGGAGCATGATGAGTGGAGTGACATAGTACGCAGTTCTTTACCCACTTCTCAATAACTTCATCCATTTTAGGCCACCAAACAGAACTTCTGGCTAAAGATTTCATGCAGACTATTCCAGGATGCCCCTCATGGAGATCATGCAGTACTTGATCTTGTCCTGCATTTGGAATTATCACTCTGTTTCCCCATAATAAACAACCTTTATAGGCAGATAATTCATGTTGACGCACTATAAATGGTCTGAACTTCTCTTAAACTTTCGATTTTGGCCTCCCCCCCAAACCCAGTTGAGCACACGAGCCAACAAAGAGTCTTTAGCCGTCATACAAGCAATGTCACCTGCATGTAAGGGAGGGTTCGGAATAGATTCCAATAGGAGAACCTCAGACACAGGAGGAACAAGGAAGTCCGGAGAAGGTAAGGGTAACCTGCTTAACCCATCAGTCACTGGTGTATTTTGCACTTTCCAGGGGGCGCCGGCCCGCCGGGTGGCCCCACCCCTAAAAAAAAAAAAAAATTTTTTTTTTTTTTTACTTTTGCAAACTATTTTACCAGGAAGGAAACATTGAAATGTCACTAATTTTCAAGTATGTCCTGGGTAGGCAAGGCCTAGGCTTTCACTTTCCAGGGGGCAGCAAAAAACCTCACCACTAAATGGGTTACTCACAGAGCACCGAAATGACGCCAACATCTTGGTGTTCGGTAGTTCCCTGCACTTCGGGGAATAAAATTTCCCAACCCTGCAGTGAATTCACCACAGGGTCCCCAAAGTGCATGGAGTCGGCCGCTGTATGCTGCCACCGCAAACCCATGGCCTGCTGTTTTCAAAAGAACTACTGAATGAAAATGTCTGGAATTTACATATAAGATCCTATAATTGATAATAAAAAGCTCTGTTACAGAAAAAGAAGAACCGCTATTAAAAAAAAGGGGGGGGTGTTTCCAAAAAAAATCTGAAAAATTACTAAAAGATACTAAAAAAAAATCAATAAATAAATAAAGACTTTTTACTGCAGATTAAAATAATAAATGGTTTATTAGATATTGCATAAAAACAGAATATTTTTAACATTGAAACCTATGGGGTTCGCCTGAATAAACCTGCTGATTGAAACCACCGAACATCAGGGCATTTCACTGACATTTCTCTGCTGTTTGGGGTACTCTGAATAGATTAACCATTACTTCTCTATGGGGATTTGCACTGCCTTCAAACAGCACCATACTTGCTGGCAGTTCGCCAAACTTGCGTGTGAGCATATCACCAGATCAGTGGTGTACTTAGAGGAGTGGCGGAGGGCGGGCCGCCCCAGGTACCAGTGATTATGGGGGTGTCATTAGGGGGTACTAGTTGGTGCCACTGTCACTGTGTCAGCTTTGAGCAGTGTTCTCAAATGAGCAGCGGAGCAGGGCGTTTGCATATGGAATAAAATCGAATAGAATAAAATCCCCTCTCCTCCATAGCTCCTCCCCTGCCCCACAGCAGCTCTAGGAGAGGGGAGGGGGATGTGATTTGTGTCCAGAGAGAGAAGATGACAGTAAATGGCAGGTAAAGGGGGGGGGGGTATCAGCAGAATATGAAGCCCTGTCTGCTTACTGCTGTTTAAAGTGGACCTTTCCTTAACCAGCACTGCAGTGATAGAAATTTGTCATTGAGCTGCCTGGCTCCTGGTGAGGCTGCGTGCGTGCAGGTCACACTCGGTCCGGCCAGTCAGGTGGTACTGAGTATCAGACACACTTTCTTTTTTAAGTTTTAGACCAGCATCCAGGAAACGTTTCAACACAAGTTGTAGCTGTGAAGCCAAGGACTGTATGCAGTCTGCTCCAATAAGAACATCATCAAAATAAGGTACCACACCTGGAAGTCCAGATAAGAGATCCTCCATTAATTTCTGGAACATACCGGGAGCAATAGAAACCCCAAACTGCAAACATCTGGCTCGGAAAGCTCCTTTGTGTGTTATGATCGTTTGTGCGTCAGCAGCTTCCTCATCCACAGGTAACTGCTGGTAAACTTGTGCCATATCCAATTTGGCAAATACCTTCCTTTTTGCCAAAGTAATAAGAATGTGATGGACAGCTGGAATTTGATAAGGCTGCTCTTGCAATGCTTTGTTGATTGTACATTTGTAGTCGGCACAAATTTGAACATCACCATTTGGCTTCAATACTGGAACTATTGGGGTACACCAGTTAGGGTGAGTAACAGTTCAAGTATACCTTGTTCCACGAGACGTGTAATCTCAACATCGATTTTAGGTCTGAGAGCTAATGCAATGCTGCGAGGTTTCATACGAATTGGGGGAACTGAAGAATCCAATACAAAAGACACAGGAGGACCTTTATACATACCAAGTTCTTCTTCGAAAACTGCGCTAATGTCATCAATCACATTCTGTAGAGATGCTGTAGATACAGTATGAACTCCAGTTAATGAGATTCTTAGGGGTTCAAACCACTCTCTGCCCAGCAAACTTGTTCTTTTGTCCCTTAGTAATTATTAAACGTAAGTGTATCCTGAATTCACCATATTTTCACCATATTTTACTGTTATCACGCAAGCACCTTTAACATCCACAACCTGTTTGTTGTAGTCCTCCAACTGAACATCGCAAGGAACTACTGAAGGGCCATTATGAGGCCATAACCATGTAAATGTTTCTTCTGAAATCAAGTTCCATTTTGCAAGGAACATCTTGCAGCAGAAACTCAGTGTAAATTTTTGGTCCTGATGACGAGTTTTCCACTTTATTCACAAAGTCATTTGAGTAAACACCTGTAGATATGTCGCCATCCAAAACAGCAAGTGGAGTCTTAACAGAGAGCGCTGCAGCTGGTATTGTATTCACATTGTTATATTGGTTTTGTTTTCCAATGGCTTTTCTCTGGCAAACTGTCTGTATGTGACCTATATGTTTACACGTGTGGCAAACTGTCTGTATGTGACCTATACGTTACATGTTTGGCAAACTGTCTGTATGTGACCTATACGTTACATGTTTGGCAAACTGTCTGTATGTGACCTATACGTTACATGTTTGGCAAACTGTCTGTATGTGACCTATACGTTACATGTTTGGCAAACTGTCTGTATGTGACCTATACGTTTACACGTGTGGCAAACTGTCTGTATGTGACCTATATGTTTACACGTGGGGCAAACTGTCTGTATTTGACCTATATGTTACATGTTTGGCAAACTGTCTGTATGTGACCTATACGTTACATGTTTGGCAAACTGTCTGTATGTGACCTATATGTTTACACGTGGGGCAAACTGTCTGTATGTGACCTATACGTTTACACGTGTGGCAAACTGTCTGTATGTGACCTATATGTTTACACGTGTGGCAAACTGTCTGTATGTGACCTATACGTTATATGTTTGGCAAACTGTCTGTATGTGACCTATACGTTACATGTTTGGCAAACTGTCTGTATGTGACCTATATGTTTACATGTGGGGCAAACTGTCTGTATGTGACCTATACGTTTACACGTGTGGCAAACTGTATGTATGTGACCTATACGTTTACACGTGTGGCAAACTGTCTGTATGTGACCTATACGTTTACACGTGTGGCAAACTGTCTGTATGTGACCTATATGTTTACACGTGTGGCAAACTGTCTGTATGTGACCTATACGTTACATGTTTGGCAAACTGTCTGTATGTGACCTATACGTTACATGTTTGGCAAACTGTCTGTATGTGACCTATACGTTACATGTTTGACAAACTGTCTGTATGTGACCTATATGTTTACACGTGTGGCAAACTGTATGTATGTGACCTATACGTTACATGTTTGGCAAACTGTCTGTATGTGACCTATACGTTTACACGTGGGGCAAACTGTCTGTATGTGACCTATACGTTACATGTTTGACAAACTGTCTGTATGTGACCTATATGTTACATGTTTGGCAAACTGTCTGTATGTGACCTATACGTTACATGTTTGGCAAACTGTCTGTATGTGACCCATATGTTTACACGTGGGGCAAACTGTCTGTATGTGACCTATACATTTACACGTGGGGCAAACTGTCTGTATGTGACCTATATGTTTACACGTGTGGCAAACTGTCTGTATGTGACCTATATGTTACATGTTTGGCAAACTGTCTGTATGTGACCTATACGTTACATGTTTGGCAAACTGTCTGTATGTGACCTATACGTTACATGTTTGACAAACTGTCTGTATGTGACCTATATGTTTACACATGTGGCAAACTGTATGTATGTGACCTATACGTTACATGTTTGGCAAACTGTCTGTATGTGACCTATACGTTTACACGTGGGGCAAACTGTCTGTATGTGACCTATACGTTACATGTTTGACAAACTGTCTGTATGTGACCTATATGTTTACACGTGGGGCAAACTGTCTGTATGTGACCTATATGTTACATGTTTGGCAAACTGTCTGTATGTGACCTATACGTCACATGTTTGGCAAACTGTCTGTATGTGACCTATACGTTACATGTTTGGCAAACTGTCTGTATGTGACCTATATGTTTACACGTGGGGCAAACTGTCTGTATGTGACCTATATGTTACATGTTTGGCAAACTGTCTGTATGTGACCTATATGTTTACACATGTGGCAAACTGTCTGTATGTGACCTATATGTTTACACGTGGGGCAAACTGTCTGTATGTGACCTATACGTTTACACGTGTGGCAAACTGTCTGTATGTGACCTATACGTTTACACGTGTGGCAAACTGTCTGTATGTGACCTATATGTTTACACGTGGGGCAAACTGTCTGTATGTGACCTATATGTTTACACGTGGGGCAAACTGTCTGTATGTGACCTATATGTTTACACGTGTGGCAAACTGTCTGTATGTGACCTATACGTTTACACGTGGGGCAAACTGCATTGCGAAACCGGCATTTATTCCGCCTGTGTCCTCCACCACAACTATAGCAAGTTCCTTTAAATGGTGCTGTGTTATTTGGTGAAAAGTCCTTTGATTTAATATCTGACTTCTTCACTGCGTGTATTACAGGTGAGTTTTCTTTGCTGGAGGTGGATTGTATTGCTTTTGAATGTACATACAGTATGCAGCCTCATATGCACGAGCTTTCTCTTGTGCTGTAGTAAAAGTTAAATTCTGTTTTGCAAGAAGTCTCCTCTGCAGCGCTTCATCTTGTACACCACACACAAGCCTATCCCTTAGCAAGGATTTAAAACTGGCACCAAAATTGCAAATTTCAGGCAGCCTGTGCAGCTCTGCAATGTGTGTTGCAATGTATCCTGCAATGTGTGCTGTAATGTATCCTGCAATGTGTGCTGCAATGTGTGCTGCAATGTGTGTTGCAATGTATCCTGCAATGTGTGCTGTAATGTATCCTGCAATGTGTGCTGTAATGTATCCTGCAATGTGTACTGCAATGTATCCTGCAATGTGTGCTGCAATGTATCCTGCAATGTGTGCTGTAATGTATCCTGCAATGTGTACTGCAATGTATCCTGCAATGTGTGCTGCAATGTATCCTGCAATGTGTGTTGCAATGTATCCTGCAATGTGTGCTGTAATGTATCCTGCAATGTGTGCTGTAATGTATCCTGCAATGTGTACTGCAATGTATCCTGCAATGTGTGCTGCAATGCTTTCTCCTGGTTGCTGATGTCATCTGTTAAAATGGAAACGCCGCACTGTTTCAGATGGAGTGGGTGCAAAATGATTTTTTAACAGTGCCAGTATGTCTTCAAAAGAGCAGTCTTTTGTTTTTTAGGAAAAATCAGTGAGCGAACAGTATCAAAAGTCTTAGCTCCAATAACACTCAGTAACACAGCTCTTTTCTGAGCAGCATCAATCACCTTGTTAGCTTCCAAGAAAAATTCTAAGCTGTCAGCATATGAGTCCCATGAAGATGGATTAATCAGATCAAACTCCTCTGTATCCCAGAGAAGCCATGCTGGAGATATTTGTAAATGTATATGTCTGAATAAAGTTTAACTTTCTCACTCTGATTTCTGTATGTTTTCTGCAGTGTTCTGTTACTGAGATCCCATCCTCGTCACCAGTTTAGTGTATTAGAATGAATAACTGCTCACTGATACAGACAAGCATGTGGAAGAGAGAGACTTCACTGATTTATTACAGCATAAAAACTAAAACACAGAGACATACACACAAGAGACACAAACTACACATAAGAACAAATGCACACATTTACTATGCTGCCATCTGCTGGATGGAGGACAACATAATACATCAATACATAACAGTTAGGAACATTATAGAACTTATCTCAAGACTTTGCTTCATTAGAAACCCCCACTTTTATTATACCCAAAAAAGAAGGACCAGTTGATCCACCCATTGCAACATCAACCTATCAGCCATTCAGAGGTGCCTGGAAACAGCAAGGGAAATTATTTTACCCATGTCTGTATTCACCAGTCACTAAACGGCTCTTGGAAACTTCTCTAAAGAGACGAGAGGGTAAGTGAGAGTCATTAAACTTCTCCAGGAGTGAGGAGCCTATATTGAAGTCACCCTGGGCCTGTAGGTTCCAGGGTGTTCGCATAATCTGGGTTATGTTTAAATCATGTTATTATCTAACGTTAATGGTCCATGTGTATCTGTTGCTATCTGCTGATTGGAATACTGGGTGGGTTATTTTAGCCTTTTCGAGCCTCCCTCTCAGGAATGCGTTTACTCGGTGACAGATTTTGGTATTGTGTTTTTCTCTACTTATGTAACTTCTCCTCTGTTATCTAATGGATTCAGAAAGTCTGATGCTCAGGCTGTGATTACATGACACCCTATTGTTTCTTGTCTGGATATCTCTGGTTCACTTGAGGGTGGGGGGGGCACCAGGGTGTAATTATCCGCTGGTCTCTAGGTCTACCTGGGACTGTATGTATTTAACACAATAAAGGTGTTCAGTCTCTGCTGTTCTAAAACTCCCAGATCTGCACATCGTCTTATATTATGGGGTGCTAATAAGGCTCTTTACGTGTACCCGTCTTTAAGCTTTATCTTAGGACTGGAGAAAGGCACGAAAGCCTGCTGCTGGTTAATGGAGGTCCAGCAAAGAAGCGGCATTAACAGATGTGGCCCAGGTGGGGTACGGAGATCTGTTACAAGAGTCATTAAACCTCTGATGGAGTGAGGAGCCTCCATAAAGAGACGTGGGGGGCAGTGAGAACTATTAAACTGCTCCTGGGGCTTCACTAAAGCCTCTCTAAAAAGATAAAAGTGGTGTTGAGAGTCACTAAACCTCTCCTGGGCCTGAAGAGCCTCGCTAAGGATACAAGGGGGCAGTGATAGTCATTGAACCTCTCTGGGGGCCGAGGAGTCTCATTAAGGATGTGAAGGGGGTGGTGAGAGTAATTAAACCTCTCCTGTGGCCAAGGAGCCTCCATAAAAGAGGCAAGAGGGGCGGCGAGATCCATTTAACCTCTCCTGGGGCCGAAGTGCCTCGCTAAGGATACGAGAGGAACAGCGTGAGGTCACAGAACTTGTTAGCGCTTTTTAAATGTTTGTAAGTGTAACTAATCCTCTACTGGGGAGTGAGGAGACCAGGGGCTGACTGAAAACTCTTGGGACTCATGGTCAATAGGCGTTCATTTGACCCTTTTTACCAACCCACATGCAAGCAATGCCCACATACAAGCACCTCCCATATGTACATTGTTGGGTTAGGCTGTTGATACTATTTCCCCATGGCTTTTATCTGCCGGGCCATTGAAGGGCAGGCTTAACCAATTCTTAGGGGGCCCTCACAGGGCCCCCTCCTAGACCAGGGCCCTTGGGCAGTGCCATATTGCCCTAATGACCCCTGGAGGAGCCTCACTAAAGAGGGGTGGAAGTGAGTGTCACTAAACCTCTCCTAGGGAGTGAGGATCCTCCCTGAAGACACGTGGAGAAGCAATGAGAGTCACTTATCCTCATATCATCGTTTGATACTGGACACAGATGATTAAATGATTTTATTGATGATTTTATGAGCAACACATGGAGGACATTCAGAAATGATAGATTATTAAAAAGCATATACTAATCTATGTATTGTAGCGCTGTGTTAAAATCTTGCTGTGGCATTACCTATTTTTGGCCACAAGATGGAGACAGTCGCGATTAGAGACACTGGACATTGGAACTACATTTCCCGGCATGCTTTGCAAGGAGACAGGAAGTGGGTGGGGACTGGAGACTTACATCCTCCACCTCGTGGAGAACGCGCCAGAGCGCGCCAGGGAACGAGAGAAAGCAGACGCACTGAGGAGATCGCGAGAGGACCTAGGCCAAAGCCCGAGGGAGACCTGTCAGTACCGATTGGATCACTCAACCTGAGGAGAAGGAGACTTGCCAGAACCGAGGTATTGCTGCAGACCGGAGGAATTGAACGGAGAGCAGGCGGTGAGCTGGACAAGCTGCATGAAGTCAGACAACGGATCCGGCCGCTAGTATCCCCAGTAAAATCCGGCGGAGAGACGTCCTGGGTCAGCGGAGCCTAAAGCAATCGTCGGATGGGTGAGAGGCCTCCAAGGCTGTTTTGTGTTTAAAGGTCAAGCTGCTGTTTTCTCTTTAAAAGTCCACAGGGCCCCAACTGACTAGTCGAAGACTTTCCCTCAGTAAATTCACTGGCCAGTTGAACAGTACCCGGGTACCACACACACACAGATACACCTTTTACATTCCGGGACTTAACCTGTGCAGGACTCATTCTGTTACGAATCGGAACGGGGGTTAAAGAGAGAAGATACGTTCCGAAATTATATTTTTCTCTTTTCCGCTGCGCGTTTGCCGTAATACGAAGGGATTGTATGTTTTGGGTTTTCGCTACGTGTCCCCTTTTTTCTGAACTATGGGGAAATTGCATTCTTTTATGTTCGGTTGCGAATATTTTATTTTCCGAAATACGAAGCCTCGTGTTTCGTTTCTTTTCCGCTACGCATTTTACCGTGATACGAAAATACTGTAATAATACTTGTGAATACCGTGTCTCAACATCTGCTCAATATTTTAGTAAACTATTTAAATGATAAAAACTCACAACTGTGTTGGAGTATATTTATTCCCTAGTGCGGGGAGACTGACCCGTGGTTCATTTTCAGCGGCTCCTCCGGGAGTGAGCGCTACACGTGGGGGCTCGTTTCCGGGATCCAGTCTCTGGAAAAACCGCATCTAAAGGGTTAAATATGGATCCAGACACTGTTGCCGAGTGGTGTGGGGAGCACAGTAGCCAGTTAGAATGTTGTATAGTCATGGATATTCCCGCAGACACTTGGGCTGAAGATCAGATTCGCCAGGCCATGGCCACGCTAGCACCGGATCATCGGGGGTTAATACTGGACATTGAAAAAAACCCAGATACTTCTCACATGTATGTTCTTCTCGAATGGAGAAAGGGTGTTCCGCCATGTTTTCAGGGCACGAGCGTGAAACTGGCTGAAGAGGTGGAAGTCCAACTAATTCAGCCAAGTACGCCACGTGGCGAATCCGCAAGTGTTCCCGCGCCTAGTCCGTTGGCCATGATCGGGCCTGAATTTATTGTGGCTATTGGAGATCTACTGGCTAAATGTCAGAAAACAAGTCCTCCTCACACTAACTTCGGTTATCGACGGTTAAGAAATTTTACAGGAAACGTACCAACTCCGGCGGGAGAGGAAACCTTTGAAGAATGGGTGGAACAGGCGATGCAGGCTCTGGATGAGTGGGATGTCCCTGAGGCCCAGAAAAAGCAAAGGATCACCGAGAGCTTAAAGGGACCGGCGTCAGAAGCGGTGAGAAACCTAAAACTGAGTAGAAAAGATTGTACTGCTTTAGATTTCTTAAACGTTCTTGAAGAAGTTTTTGGGCGAACTGAAAAGGCAGCCGAACTGGTATATCAGTACGAACACACCTATCAGAGAAGAGGTGAAAGGATGACCGAGTACATGAGGCGCCTGGATAAGATTCTACATCAGATACTCCTGAAGAAAGGGGCCGAACCGGCCGAAGTAGATAAGATCCGAATAAAACAGATCCTGAGGGGCTCTCAACCTCTAGATCCAGTGATGATGCAGCTGAGAAGCAGAGCAGGTAACCAAGAGTTAAAGTACCTGGAACTGATCCGAGTTATACGAGAGGAAGAGGCTTTACTAGAAGAGAAATCTTTCAGGCGGGGGGAAAGGGCTTATGCACAACCTGTGAGACATAACGACGGCCTGCAGCCTGAAAGCGACTCTCTAGATACCTATGGATCTGATGAGGACGAACAAGAACACCTAGTTGTTTTTAAATCTACAGAGAGGGCTGCCAAAGAATCGAACCTCCCTGAATGGGGTGAATTGTCCAAAACCGTCAAGAAAGTTCAGGAAGCTCAAGTTGAATTGCAACAAGCGCACGCGGAACTGTGCCGGGTATTGATGAAGGTGACAGAGATGCAGGCGGAAATGCAGAAATTCCTCACAGGTATGCAGACGACGGGAGTTGCTGTGGCGTCTGGTCCAAGTCCTTTAACCAAATCTCAACAAGCAACTACATCTCCGCTCTCTAAGAAGAGATGTTTCGGGTGTGGAGAAATGGGCCATTTCCGCGCACAGTGCAAAGGCCGAAAGCCTGAGAAGGATAGAGTCAAGGGACTGTTGGAAGCCCTGGAAGGACTGTTATCTACTTCACCGGCGGGAAACGCCAGAGGGCACCAGTGAAGGAGCAACCTGAGTGCCCGAAGGTTGAACCCCGCTCCAGAAACCAAGCAAAGACTAAGAGGGCGAGAAGGCCCAAAGCCGAGCCAACTGTAGAGCCTGCCAGGACTGAAAGAGTCACTCCCTTAGCATCCGGGTCTACGTCATGGGGAAGCAATGCACACCCAAAACCTGCATGGGCCAAGAAAAAGGCCAGGGTACAGCAAACTGGGTCTAAGTGTCCGGATACCGCCACCAAATTTCCCGACCAACTGATAGGTCCTTCTCCTATTGTGCCAATCCAAGTGGAAGGAGTCTACACCAAAGCCCTGTTGGATTCAGGGGCTCAGGTGACATTGATCTACAGAGACTTCTACGAGAAACACTTAAAGCACATTCCTCTGCAAGAATTGAAGGATTTGGAAATATGGGGTATCGGCACTGAGAAACTCCCTTATGACGGGTACCTGCAAGTGAAGTTGGAGATCGGATCTGAAGTCATCGGGCAGTCTGGGGGTTGTGATGCATTGGCTATTGTGTGTCCTCGACCCTCGGGTGCGAACAGAAGCTCCCTGATAGTGGGGACGAATACTGACTTAGTGCGGCGTCTCCTGACGCCTATCGTGTTGGAAGAAGGTTCAACTCAAGGAGTACACCCAATGTTACGTCCAGTCTATCAGAGGATGGTCGAAGAACGAAAGGCACCTGCCGAGGTGGGAAGACTGTGGAGACTGGGTGGAACAGAGAAGGTTCTGCAAGCAGGAGAAGTAGCGAGCTTCCGGGTTTCAGTCAAGTTGAACGGATCGCAACCCGGTCCCTATGTGGTGTTGGGAACCGATTTTGATCATGGGAGTGAAACCGGAGTCGAGGTAATTCCTGAAATAATCTCCACCAAAGCTCTGAAGAGAACACGAGGAAGAGTCTCGGTCAGCGTGTGCAATGTGACGGATTCTCCAGTAGTCCTTAAAGCACGAATGCCTATCGGGCAAGTAGAGTCTGCTACACCCCTCTCTACCGATTTAGGAGGGGGAGTGGATAAAGAGATTCCAGATGAAAGATTCTACCCCAAAGACGCTCCCATTTCACCTGAGTGGAAGAAACGTCTTCAGTCTCAAGTCCTAAAGTGGAAGGAATTGTTCTCGAAAGATGAGTTCGATGTGGGCCTAGCAAAGAGTACTGAGCACCGCATTCGGTTACAAGAAGACAAGCCGTTTCGGGAAAGATCAAGGCGAGTTCCGCTAGGAGACTTAGATGATCTGCGAGAGCAGCTGAATGAATTGCAAAGAACCAAGGTGATCCAAGAGTCCAGGAGTCCATACGCATCTCCCATAGTGTTGGTCCGGAAGAAAAATGGTTCTGTCCGTCTATGCATAGACTATCGCACGTTGAACCGGAGAACCATCCCCGATCAATATGCCACTCCTCGGATAGAAGATGCCCTACAGTGTTTGTCTGGAGCAAAGTGGTTTAGTGTACTAGACCTGCGAAGCGGATATCACCAGATACCCATGCATCCCGAAGATAAGGAGAAAACTGCGTTCATCTGTCCACTGGGGTTCTTTGAATTCAACAGGATGCCTCAAGGCCTTACGGGGGCTCCAGCCACGTTCCAACGGTTGATGGAGAAGACAGTCGGGGATATGAATCTAATCGAAGTATTAGTGTACCTGGATGACATAATTGTGTTTGGGAAGACTCTGGAAGAACATGAGCAACGTTTGGAGAAGGTCCTGAAGAGGCTCCATGAAGAGGGGTTGAAACTGTCTCTGGAGAAATGCCAATTCTGTCTACCGTCTGTTACGTATCTGGGACATGTGGTCTCAGCAGAAGTTGTTTCAACAGACCCTCGGAAGTTGGAGGCCGTAGCTTCTTGGCCTAGACCCCGAAACGTCACTGAGCTTAGATCTTTCTTGGGATTCTGTTCATACTATCGCAGATTTGTGGGAGGATTCGCGAAAATAGCTCAACCACTGAACAAACTCCTGCAGAAGGAAACCACAGAAGAAGGCTGCAAGGTCTCTGATAAAAACCCGTCAGCTCCAGGGCCAAGGAAAGCTCGAGAGTCTATACAAGGTGAATGGACCAGTCTATGTGAAGGAGCTTTCGTGAAGCTAAAAGAGAGTCCAACCCGAGCTCCTGTTTTGGCCTATGCGGACCCTCACAAGCCGTATGAGCTACATGTGGATGCCAGCCGAGAAGGCCTGGGAGGAGTCCTGTATCAGGAGTATGGTGGATTGCTGAGGCCTGTAGCGTACGTGAGCCGGAGCCTTACGCCTTCGGAGAAGAACTACCCTACTTACAAGTTGGAGTTCCTGGCCTTAAAGTGGGCAGTGGTAGACAAGTTAAAAGACTATCTGTATGGAGCCGAGTTTGTGATCAAGACGGATAACAATCCCCTTACCTACATCCTTACTACCGCAAAACTGGACGCAACGGGACATCGGTGGTTGGCCGCTCTGTCAGGGTTTCGGTTCAGCCTGAAGTACCGCCCTGGGGTGAATAATCGAGATGCTGATGCGTTATCGAGAAGACCCTACACTACAGAATGGACTCAGTTAACTCCAGACGGGGTCCAAGCTTTGTGTCAAGGAGCAGAGCGCCGGGTCAAGGGGGGGATTGAAGCGGAGGCCATCGGAGTCATGGCTGCGGCTGTTCCTGAGTTCTACTGCAACCCTACCCAATTGAGAGATGAAAGTCTACCTACCTTTTCAAAACAGGACCTGAAAGCGGATCAGGCCAGAGATCCTTTAATTGCCTTGACCATAAAGGCCCTGACTGCAAACCAGTGAGAGATTTTGTTAACCAACTCCCCGAGTGGAGCCAGGTTGGTCTACAAAGAATGGGAGCGGTTAAAGATGCTGGATGGGGTGGTCTACCGAAGGGGCCCCTCAACCAACGCTGAAGAGATTCAACAGTTATTCCTCCCCACTAAACATAGGGAGAGTGTGCTGCGATCCCTACATGATGAGCATGGACATTTAGGTGCAGAGAGAACTTTTAAGCTGGTGCGAGATAGGTTCTATTGGCCTTGCATGAGAGCTGAAGTGTAAAGTTATTGTCATTCCTGTCTGAGGTGTATTCAGAGAAAGACTCTACCGACCCGAACTGCTCCAATGAGCCATCTGCAGAGTCAGGGACCCATGGATTTGGTGTGCATTGACTTCTTGTGCTTAGAGCCGGATGCTAGTGGGCAAGGGAACATTCTAATAGTGACTGATCATTTCACTCGTTACGCCCAAGCATTTTCCACAAAAGATCAACGCGCTCCGACAGTGGCCAAGGTGTTGATGGAAAAGTTCTTTGTTCATTACGGACTGCCAAGGAGGATACACTCTGATCAGGGTAGAGACTTTGAGAGCAGACTGGTGGGGCAATTGTTAGAGTTGTTGGGAATCCAAAAGACCCGAACTACACCATATCACCCTCAAGGTGATGCTCAGCCTGAGAGGTTTAATCGCACATTGCTAAACATGCTGGGGACCTTGTCGAATGTGGAGAAGCAGAGTTGGAGTCGGCACATAGCTACTCTGGTGCATGCATATAACAGTACGGAGAGTGATGCAACTGGATACTCACCGTACCATCTTATGTTCGGAAGAGAGGCTCGACTGCCGGTTGATTTGGCATTTGGGTTATCTCTAGACCAGACGTCAGTAGCTTCCCATAGAAACTACGTGGATAGACTTCGAAAGAATTTGGCTTCTGCATTTGAACAGGCCAGGTTGACCTCGGGAAACAGGGAGCAAAGAAACAAAAGGAACTATGACTTGAAGGTCCGAATACAAGATCTACAACCCGGTGATAGGGTCCTATTGAAGAACTTGGGTGCTGCTGCGAGACACAAGTTGGCGGATAGGTGGAGTTCCCAGGTTTACATTGTCTGCAAACAACTGCCAGGTCTACCAGTGTATCAGATTCGCCCGGATGGAAAGGCTGGGCCTCTCAAAAACTGGCACCGGAATCATTTGTTACCTTTGAGAGAGGCTGTGAGAATGCCAGTTGGGGACGAACTGCCTCTGCCGAATCCGCCTGTTCCACGTTTGCCCCCTGTTACTCGGTCTCAACAGACCCGAGTTGCCGAAGAGAGCGAAAGGGACAGTGAAGAAGAGAGTTATTGTCTAGACTGGATGCGCTCACCGGAGCCTGAGGAGGTTGTCGTTGTTCCTGAGCGGTGGGAGAGTATTTTGAGGCCTGAAGCTCCTGAATTTCTGTTAGAAGTCCCTGAGACTGCTGAAGTCCCTGAGGCTCTTTAATTTCAGCTGGAAGTCCCTGAGGCTGTTGGGATCCCGGTAGCTCCGGAAGTTGAAGCTTATTCAGGCGATTATAGTTCTATGCCTTCGCTGGAGGGATCATACTCTGAAGAAACGTCTGCTCCAGTGATAGAGAGAAGGATTGAGCCAACACCTATAGTACTTCCACCTGAAGAGGAACTGATTGAGCCAGAACCAAAACGCTCTGTTCGACCGCCCCAACGACTCACCTACGACTCACCAGGACATAGCACTGAAGAGGCCATCACCACTGTACGGAGGTTGCCCGAAGTGTCTGCTATGCTAGCTGAGGTAGCCCAAAATATGAGTCAACTTGAGGAAGTGTTACTAACTCACTATATGTATGCTGCTGAACCTGTGCATGTTATGTAAACTGTATTCAATATTGTGGAAATGTAATGTAACTGTTGTACCTCCTTGGAGAGACCCAAGAGTTCTAGGAGGGGGAGAGTGTAGCGCTGTGTTAAAATCTTGCTGTGGCATTACCTATTTTTGGCCACAAGATGGAGACAGTCGCGATTAGAGACACTGGACATTGGAACTACATTTCCCGGCATGCTTTGCAAGGAGACAGGAAGTGGGTGGGGACTGGAGACTTACATCCTCCACCTCATGGAGAACGCGCCAGGGAACGAGAGAAAGCAGACGCACTGAGGAGATCGCGAGAGGACCTAGGCCAAAGCCCGAGGGAGACCTGTCAGTACCGATTGGATCACTCAACCTGAGGAGAAGGAGACTTGCCAGAACCGAGGTATTGCTGCAGACCGGAGGAATTGAACGGAGAGCAGGCGGTGAGCTGGACAAGCTGCATGAAGTCAGACAACGGATCCGGCCGCTAGTATCCCCAGTCAAATCCGGCGGAGAGACGTCCTGGGTCAGCGGAGCCTAAAGCAATCGTCGGATGGGTGAGAGGCCTCCAAGGCTGTTTTGTGTTTAAAGGTCAAGCTGCTGTTTTCTCTTTAAAAGTCCACAGGGCCCCAACTGACTAGTCGAAGACTTTCCCTCAGTAAATTCACTGGCCAGTTGAACAGTACCCGGGTACCACACACACACAGATACACCTTTTACATTCCGGGACTTAACCTGTGCAGGACTCATTCTGTTACGAATCGGAACGGGGGTTAAAGAGAGAAGATACGTTCCGAAATTATATTTTTCTCTTTTCCGCTGCGCGTTTACCGCAATACGAAGGGATTGTATGTTTTGGGTTTTCGCTACGTGTCCCCTTTTTTCTGAACTATCGGGAAATTGCATTCTTTTATGTTCGGTTGCGAATATTTTATTTTCCGAAATACGAAGCCTCGTGTTTTGTTTCTTTTCCGCTGCGCGTTTTACCGTGATACGAAAATACTGTAATAACTCTTGTGAATACCGTGTCTCAACATCTGCTCATTATTTTAGTAAACTATTTAAATGATAAAAACTCACAACTGTGTTGGAGTATATTTATTCCCTAGTGCGGGGAGACTGACCCGTGGTTCATTTTCAGCGGCTCCTCCGGGAGTGAGCGCTACAGTATGTAGAGTAAGCCCTCATGGACATCCACCTCCCACCCTCCACCTGTTCATGAAGAGAAAAGTCCCACCAGTCCGCAGATTATGGGGTCCTGGAATACCTATAGATAGGGTGACGGAGGATCGAGCCTCTGCATTGTGTTGATATCTGCTTGTGAACTGGAAGATGTTGTAGTTCTTGATTCTTTGCAGGGATAAAGTTTGGGAAAACCCCTTTGTGGTCCTCTCCTTCTCAATGGAGGATTCCAGTCAATCCATCCAGAACACACAACAAACACATGTGGTGCTTCAGTAAGGCCCGGGTCAGAATTTCCTTATGGATCCTGCAATGCTGAACGTCCTGGCTTCTGTGAGAACCACCTGAAATCATGAAGGATGTTCTGGAGGAAGGAAGGGGAGTACGGAACCTCGGGGCAGACCGTGTGGTGCACGTTATCCAGGGGAAGTTGGGGCTGGTTTGGATCTACCAGCTTAGGTTTGGAGCTCACAGAAACGATGACACATTATTACTTCATACTGGAATCAGTACACAACTTGTACCAGGGGATACGTTGACAAACACAACACGGGTTTTCCATTTGATACCTCCCAGCCAATCAGAGTGCATGAAAAATCACTGCAGGGTTCAGAACTGCAGACATTGTATTTAATATGGATCAGAAGTGGAAGCCGTGGAAGGTGACAATGGCTCCTTTGGGTCTAATTTCATGAATTCCATAAACGTACAAGCTTGGCAGAACCACCTGCTCTCACGTAGGACCTCCAGCCTGCACTGCTGCTTTACATCAGGTTGATATTTGGCTTCCATTGATAAGTAAATAAATCCGGCACACTCTTCAATATTAATTTGGTGGGTTTTATTCCTCAGCACAGAAAAACGACATTTCGACCCAAGACCTCAGACAAAGACCCGTTAGGGTCAAAACGTTGTTTTCTGTGCCGAGGAATAAAACCCAAATAATACTTAAGAGAGGGCTGGATTTATTTACTTATCGTTGGTTGTTACTGGATTTGGGAGTGGATCCATTCCAGAAAAAACAAGCAGTGAGCGATATCTGGAACTATGGCTTGATATTTGGCTTCCGGCATTGAAGGGAATGAATGTTCAGGATGATTTTATGGTCCAGCTCTCCCTGCCTGGTGTCCTGGCCTGACCAGCATTATGGTGGGAGATCAAAAGCCAAGGAGATGTGTTGGTTTAAGTCAGCTTAAAATGTGTTAATCCTATTGGCACATAAGGGATCTATGAGGAGGGAATGTGGGCTCCATTTCTGGACCCAGGTGCCCTGCTATTCTTTTCTCTATGGACCCAGGAAGCAGCTTCCCCCTCCATTTCAGTTTACTAAGTGTCCACACTTGGCTGAGCAAGACTTCCAAGTCTTAGGATCACGCACTGTAACCACCCAGACAGGCCTTTTACAAGGGACCTGCAAGCTGGCGCCCATATCATGACGGATTCCTCAAGATGCCCAGCAACCCATCACCCTCTCTCCGAACAAGCACAGAAAGGGTTAACTTCAAAACATGGACTTTAAGAGGGCTCAATATGAGATAACGGAATATTCCGGATATAATAGTTACTGTAATAACCCCTTATGTGTAACAGATCTCCGTACCCCAACTGGATCACATCTGTTAATGCCGCTCACTTGCCGGACCCCCGCTCTCCCACCAGCAGTCTTTTGTGCCTACTTCCAGCCCTTAGCCAAAGTTTAAGGACAGGTACACTAAAAGCGCGGTGATAGCACCCCCAGAAATGAGGCAGCACGCAGATCTTGGGGTTACAACGTTGAATCTTTAATGAATAATACATACAGTGCATTGCGGGGCCCAGCGGCCAATGGGAAATCCCTCCCCTGGCATATTGTTGCGACAGCCCAGGAATCACTGCCTGGCCTGTTGGTGTCTGTGACATAATTAGACCAGGGACAGATAGGGAAATTAACTCTGGTCACCAAGAAGCATTGCTCCACATTCCAACAAGGCAGAACAATAGAAGATTGTGGGGATAAACTGGGGATTGAAATAATTGGGCAGTGTTTGCCAAAGAAGACAAAGACCACTCCAGCCATTAACAGATGTAAACACATTCCAGTCAGGGGGAGTTGGAAAAGGCTATTGTGACTCACACAGTAATCCTATCAGCAGATAGTAACAGATACACATAGACAATAACAATATCAATGACAGTAATGTGGAGCCGTGTGTGGGAAGCCTTCCTTCTCAGTTCGGGTTTGATTATCGATCTGTCTTGATGTCGCCAGGCGTCACTTGTCTCTTCCCATCTGTTTTGCCGATATCGGAGATGCAGTGTTATCCGTCCTTAATACTGGAAATCATTTTTTTTGTGCAGCGATGGCGCCAACCCTGGCCACCCTGCAGTTTCCTGCCCCCGGATGATGCCGTCTCACTGATTTAACCCTTTATGCGCCGGGGCAGGGCTGACTTGGCAGCAGAAGGGTTAAGGACGCTCCTGGGCATTTTGCGCTCTGTGTTTTTCCTCCTCTTGATATCGTAAACACAGTGAGTGATTTAATTAAAAGGCGATATTAAAGTGCTGCGAGTAATAAAGCTGCAGTCGCTCTGATTGGGCAGGAGCCGCGTCGTAGCAGGGAGAAGTAATTAAAACGCGGCTCTCGGTAGCCCGTGGCTCTGACGGATAGCAGGCGCTCTCTCTGGAGAGGACGTCGCTTAATTAAAGCCGCGCTAATCTCTGGAAAATGCTCTGATAAGCTCTTATAACACGACGGGGGAGGGGGCCGCGCGACGTCTGCGCTTTAATAATTGATTTCTGCCAGGAGCGCGTTTCCTCATGGCCAGGACGTGTCTGATTACGCACGGTGCTCGCCTCCCTGTGCCAGTCAGACACGCCGGGTGCAGGTTTGTCGTCTTTCATATCATTTTGGGGGCTTTTCGCAGCAACGTTCCAGGTCTCGGCTCTGCCCTCAGGCGGCTCCTTTGCTCAGTGAAGATTCTCAGATTTTTTTTAACCAATCGACCAGTCACAATACTGACCTCATAGCTGCAGTGTGTCTTCACACCAACCAATCAGATCGTGGTCAGGCCGGTACCGGCACCGGCACCGGCACATCAGGCTTTGCACAAGAAAAAAAATTATGTCACATGTGCTCGGAATCCAGTAAATGCAAAACGACACGTCTTGGTCACTTACAAAGGCCATTACAAGTGCAAGCCCACCTGCCAGTCCACATGCCCACCCGCCTGCAGACCCACCTGCCCACCCTCCTGCAAACCAACCTGCCCACCAACCATCTACTTGCACACCTGCCTGCCCACCAACTACCTACCCACACACCGGCCTGCAGACCCACCTGCCCACCCCCTACCCACACACCCGCCTGCAGACCCACCTGCCCACCCCCTACCCACACACCCGCCTGCAGAGCCACCTGCCCACCACCTACCCACACACCTGCCTGCAGACCCACCTGCCCACCAACTACCTACCCACACACCCGCCTGTAGACCCACCTGCCCACCAACTACCTACCCACACACCCACCTGTAGACCCACCAACCACCAACTACCTACCCACACACCTGCCTGCAGACCCACCTGCCCACCAACTACCTACTCGCACACCCACCTGCAGACCCACCTGCCCACCCACTATCTACCCACACACCCGCCTGTAGACCCACCTGCCCACAAACTACCTACCCACACACCTGCCTGTAGACCCACCAACCACTAACTACCTACCCACACACCCGCCTGCAGACCCACCTGTCCACCAACTACCTACCCACACACCCGCCTGCAGACCCACCTGCCCACCAACTACCTACTCGCAGACCCACCTGTCCACCAACTACCTACCCACACACCCACCTGCAGACCCACCTGCCCACAACTACCTACCCACACACACCGCCTGCAGACCCACCTGCCCACCAACTACCTACTCGCAGACCCACCTGTCCACCAACTACCTACCCACACACCCACCTGCAGACCCACCTGCCCACCACCTACCCACACACCTGCCTGTAGACCCACCTGCCCACCCCCTACCCACACACCCACCTGTAGACCCACCAACCACTAACTACCTACCCACACACCTGCCTGTAGACCCACCAACCACTACCTACCCACACACCCGCCTGCAGACCCACCTGTCCACCAACTACCTACCCACACACCCGCCTGTAGACCCACCTGCCCACCAACTACCTACTCGCAGACCCACCTGTCCACCAACTACCTACCCACACACCCACCTGCAGACCCACCTGCCCACCAATTACCTACCCACACACCCGCCTGCAGACCCACCTGCCCACCAACTACCTACCCACCTACCTGCCTGCAGACCCACCAACCACTCACTACCTAGCGTTCTCCGCCCTTCAAGGAATCAAATTCCCCAACCCTGTGATGAATTCTGCCTTCACCGCAGGGTCCCTGAAGTGCAGGGAAAACCCGCAAATAACCGCAGAATCAAAAATATTGTAAATAACTGACATAATGTAATTAGTATATTGGTAGGACGAGGTGCGTCATTTATGCAAATTATGACTGTTGGACTTCAGCATAAATGGTGGCGTTTTGTTCATTAAAAGTCAGAACTCTCAGAGCTCAGAGAGAGAATCCTGTTTTAAAGCATACAGCCGCGCCTGGTGTCTTTATTACAAACTACGCTACACTATATACTCAACATCAGAAGGCACCGAGCGGCCTTCCGGAAATTCCTAACGGCTCCAGGGCAGAGGAACAGAAGCAGGCGGGTCAAGCTGCTCGAGGCGCTGAGGACAGTGCTCCCAGTAGCCGGGCTGACCGCAACGAAGGGGTGTCTGCAGAGTCAGGACAGGCGGAAGAGAACGGTTCCGTCACAGTCACCCTGCAGCCACTGACACACACACACCGCACGTCGGCTGCTGAAGTACGCCTCACCAGCGTTAAGCCACCCCCAACAGGCAACACCCACCCGTCATTAAGGGGTTAAATTAATAAACGGTTTATTAGATATTGGATTTAAACGGGAATATTATTATTATTATTATTATTATTCTTTATAAAGTGCCAGCATATTCCGCAGCGCTGTACAATAAGCACAGTATAGACAGGGTTACAATACATTGAACAACATTTGACAAACAGTACAGGAGGAGATGAGGCCCTATTCCCGTAGGAACTCACAATCTGGGAGGGTTGGGGTTGGAAACAGGAGGAGAGGACTGTAAGGTGAGAGTGATTGATGGTTGCGTCAGTGAGTTGGGGGGTCGGCTTCCCTAAATAGGAATGTTTTAAGGGAGCGTTTGAAGGAAGAGAAGTTAGGGGAAAGTCTGACAGTACGAGGGAGAGCGTTCCAGAGAGTGGGGGCTGCGCGTGAGAATATTTTTTAACATTGAAGCCTATGGGATTCGCCTGAATATACCTGCCGAATGAAACCACCGAATGGCAGGGCATTTCACAGACATTTCTCTGCTGTTCAATGGGAATAGATTAACCATTGCTTCTCTATGGGGGATTTCACCAAACTTTGGTGAATTGCCAGCTTTTTGAAAAGCCGAATTTCATCTCTCATTGAATAACCCTGATAATATTAAAAAGGCCAACTTCATTAAAATAAGGGAAGCTCTCCATGTCATTGACCGGCAGAAACTCTTTCATGGAAAAAACCCAGAGGATAAGAGAAATATCTTTAAACTAGAAAAGTACATGTGGCGGCGACCACTCAGACCGCCTGTGGACTTGTGTTTCTCACATGCAGCCTGTCACAGCTGTGGGGGAATTCCCCCCCCCTTCTTTCCCTGTCTTTTCATTGGCAAAGGAAGTTGTTAATACAGGAAGACTGAAGGTGTCACAAAAGGATTCTGGAACATGTAGTTTTGAGTACAGAGGGCCTAATGCAATTTGACAGAAAGAAAACTACGCCTCCCAGCAGAGGGCGGGGTGGCCTGCGGTTTTCAGACGAGGAAGAGCTCATGTTAGGGGAAGTGAGAGCCAGAGAGGGCAAGACAGACGGCATGGATGGTCCTGTTTGCAAATCGTGCATTCAGCTGTCCTAGTGCTTCCAGCGCCAGAGAGAGCGATCAAGTGCGTCCAGCAGAGAAGAGATCCGGCTGTCCTCGTGCTTCCAGAACCAGAGAGAGGGAGCGATCGAGTGCGTCCAGCGGAGAAGAGATCCGGCTGTCCTCGTGCTTCCAGTGCCAGAGAGAGAGCGATCGAGTGCATCTAATGGAGAGAGGTATTCGGTTACCCAGCGTGAGTTGATATCGCTAACTTTGTTGTCCGGCCTAGTTCTACTGCCCGCGCAGCTCCATCTAAAAGGAGGATCTCTGCAGTTACAAATCTTGTTACCCTGTGACACTTTGCGAAGATTTCTTTCCCTCCTTGTGGAATACAAATATGGTTTCACAGTAAAGGTACCCAACGACAGAATTCAAAGAGCCTCAATGCTAGCAGACTCGAGAGTTTGTGTAATTCCCACTGGCCAGTGGTTAGGTAGAATCTATAAGGTTTATATAAGTTATGGTTGTGAGTCACGTCAATAATAGTCAATAATTGAACAGTGTTGAAGTATTGTAACGCTTACGGTTTCATTCATTCATCATTGCTCTGCATAGTGGTGGTAAATCATCCCAATTGATCTTGTTATACTGTTGGTCACTTTGTTCATCAGAGGGGATGCTTGCTAGTCCTAATAAATCCTTTTTTAATTATAGTATAGCAGTGTCTTGGTGTTACTTGGTGGTGGAGGTGAGCGATCACTGGAGTGGGACAGAAGGCCCGTAAACTATAGCGGCTCTCGCAGGAGTAGCACTACATACACATCACAATATATTCCACTGGGTAATAAATATAAAAGAAACAGACTGAAATAATGCGACTCAGAGGAAGAAACCTAAAAAGAAAGGGTTAAAAACTTTTAAATGGGATAAATCTGAGGCTTCCTATAAAGCAGTCAATAAAATCGATTTAGATGGGCTAAACTAGAAAATGAAACTGACCAACCCCAAAAGAATCTTTAAATATATAAATTCTAAGAAATCCAAGAGTGAAAGGTGTAGATTCACTGAAATCTGAGTCAGTCGTTTTATTACATGAAGATCGAGATAAGGCGGAAAAGTTTTATTATTTTTCTTCAGTATTTATCAAAGAGAAACCTCTAACAGGAGACATGAAAATCATTGATAAAAACTTAAGAAAAGCAGCTGCAGCAACTATACAAAATGAATGTGAACAAAGCCCCAGGAATCAGCATGGTTTTATGAAACACAGATCATGCCAGACTAACCTAATCGCATCCTATGAAGAAGTGTCAGACTCAGTATAGATCAGGAGTTCGCAGTGTGATAGTGTCAGTATAGATCAGGGGGTCACAGTGTGATAGTGTCAGTATAGATCAGGGGGTCGCAGTGTGATAGTGTCAGTATAGATCAGGGGGTCACATCGTGATAGTGTCAGTATAGATCAGGGGGTCACAGTGTGATAGTGTCAGTATAGATCAGGGGGTCACAGTGTGATAGTGTCAGTATAGATCAGGGGGTCACAGTGTGATAGTGTCAGTATAGATCAGGGGGTCGCAGTGTGATAGTGTCAGTATAGATCAGGGGGTCACATCGTGATAGTGTCAGTATAGATCAGGGGGTCACAGTGTGATAGTGTCAGTATAGATCAGGGGGTCACAGTGTGATAGTGTCAGTATAGATCAGGGGTCGCAGTGTGATAGTGTCAGTATAGATCAGGGGGTCACATCGTGATAGCGTCAGTATAGATCAGGGGGTCACAGTGTGATAGTGTCAGTATAGATCAGGAGGTCACAGTGTGATAGTGTCAGTATAGATCAGGGGGTCACAGTGTGATAGTGTCAGTATAGATCAGGGGGTCGCAGTGTGATAGTGTCAGTATAGATCAGGGGGTCACATCGTGATAGTGTCAGTATAGATCAGGGGGTCACAGTGTGATAGCGTCAGTATAGATCAGGGAGTCACAGTGTGATAGTGTCAGTATAGATCAGGGAGTCGCAGCGGGTGTGATTTACTTGGATTTTGCCAAAGCTTTCGACACAGTTTCCACACAAGAGGTTACTATTTAAATTAAGAAAAATTGGTCTGGATGAAAATACTTGTTCTTGGATAGAAAACTGGATAAAAGATAGGGTACAGAGAGTGATTATAAATGGTAAAGTTTCAAGATGGACACCAGTGGTAAGCGGTGTCCCTCAGGGGTCTGTTATAGGACCAATACTATTCAATTTATTTATAAATGACCTTGAGATAGGCATTGAAAGTCATGTATCAGTGTTTGCAGATGACACAAAACTAGGAAAAGTAATACAATGTGAGCAGGATGTTACTTCGCTGCAAATGGATTTAGATAGATTGGGGGACTGGGCACTTAAATGGCAGATGAAATTTAATCTAGATAAATGCAAAGTTATGCACTTTGGAGTGAAGAACACACAAGCAACTTATACCCTAAATGGTACGGAGTTAGGGAAATCCAAGCAGGGGAAGGATTTGGGAATAATCATAGACTTCAAACTAAGTAACAATGTGCAATGTCAAACAGCAGCCGCCAAGGCCAGCAAGGTATCAGCATTAAAAGGGGAATTCACGCTCGCCATGAAAACATCAATGATTTTACCTCTTAAATAAATCAATGGTCAGACGCACCTTGAATATATCGTGTGATTCCCACACCTGCTTTATATAAAGATATTGTGACGCCAGAAAAAGTGCAGAGACGCAACTAAATGAATAAAGGGAATGGAAGATTTACAGCGCCTCAGAGGGGTCTGATAACTTTATATAAATATATACGGGGCCTCAGAGGGGTCTGATAACTTTATATAAATAAATACAGGGCCTTAGAGGGGTCTGATAACTTTATATAAATAAATACGGGGCCTTAGAGGGGATCTGATAACTTTATATAAATATATACGGGGCCTCAGAGGGAACTGATAGCTTTATATTATTATATACGGGGCCCTCAGAGGGGTCTGATAACTTTATATACGGGGCCTCAGAGGGGTACGATAACTTTATCTAAATAAATACGGGGCCTCAGAGGGGTTCGATAACTTTATATAAATATATACGGGGCCTCAGAGGGGTCTGATAACTTTATATAAATAAATACGGGGCCTTAGAGTGGATCTGATAACTTTATATAAATATATACGGGGCCTTAGAGGGGATCTGATAACTTTATATAAATATATACGGGGCCTCAGAGGGGTCTGATAACTTTATATAAATATATACGGGGCCTCAGAGGGGTCTGATAACTTTATATAAATAAATACAGGGCCTTAGAGGGGATCTGATAACTTTATATAAATATATACGGGGCCTTAGAGGGGATCTGATAACTTTATATAAATATATACGGGGCCTCAGAGGGGTCTGATAACTTTATATAAATAAATACGGGGCCTTAGAGGGGATCTGATAACTTTATATAAATATATACGGGCCCTCAGAGGGAACTGATAACTTTATATAAATATATTCGGGGCCATTATAAACCATTGTCTGGAAACCTATTCATTAACAGGACTATACACAGGACAAGGGGTCATCCATTTAGACTGGAAGAAAGGAAATACAGCCTAAAGCATAGGAAGGGTTATTTTATGGTGAGAACAATAAAGCTGTGGAATTCTCTGCCTGTTGAGGTGGTTGGGTCAGAGTCTGTACAGACTTTTAAAAAACGACTGGATGACTTCCTGCAGACACAGAATATTAAGGGTTATAATATTTAATATGTGGGTAAAAGCTTCTTGATCCAAGGAGAAATCTGACGCCATCTGGGGTCAAGAAGGAATTTTTCCCAGTATGTTGCAAATTGGCGAGCTCTTCAGACTGGTTTTTTTTTGCTTCTGCTGGATTAACAGCAGTAGGTGATGTGTGAAAGGCTGAGCTCTATAGACGCACCACTTTTTTTCCCCCAGCCTATGTAACAAAGAAGTACAAGTCCCACAGAAATAAAACCATACACATTAGTGCAGTATTGCCGTGAAAATCGGTACCTAAAGTAGGAAAAACACAAGATCCTGCATAAGAATCAGCTCCGATATTCCATTCGGCTCTTTAAAAGGCCAATATCACTTTCCTGTTCTTAGGCTGGAGAAAGAGAACTTCAGACAATCACCAATGGATAATAGGGGATATAGACAACCTCTCCCTGTCACCGAAACATTGTGGAATATTTGATTATTTAACTGAATGGATTTAAAGGAAATAAGAGCAAACCAAGGTGTCAAACAACCTGGACATGAGACGTAACACTGTTACTAGGGGTTGATGATGTCATTATTGGAGTCAGTGAAGAAACAGATCTTAGTACCCCTACAGGGTACTGTACCCCCCCCCCCCGGTGTTCTCCCCAGGCAGATTCCTGTGCTTTTCCAGTCCTCAGACGAAGCTTAAGGACTGGGACATGTAGAGAGCCTGATAGCATCCCCAGAAATAAAGCGAGGCTGTATATCTGCACGTTATCACGGTCAACACATAGTAATTATATAAACCATAATAACAGTAAACAGATAATGGGGCAGTGTTTAAATACAGAAAAAATGGCGCAGCGCCCATACTCACCGGAGCGGCAGCAACTGCCAGGAGTAACAGCCCAGTTAATGTATAAAACATAACAAGGAAAAAAAGTGTCATCTGCGCTCGTTTCTATGTGTTCCATGTACAACAAAACACTATGAGGTTTTTGTTTGTTTCAATGGCCATTGCAACGTAAGCTCACTCGCCACTTCACGGCACCTCTTTACAGAGTGAGTACCTAACATGTACCAAAAGGCCGCTCTACTGAGCAGCTCCAAGCCCCTCCTGCTGCTTTTCAGCTAAGGAGAGGCAGAAAGATGGTGGGTTTTATTTATACACGCACCAAACACTTCCCATTTGGGATTAAAAACAAAAACATGGAAAGAGGAATAGCTGCAGAATGACGGACTGGTGTTACAAGCATGATATACATAAATACAGAAAAAATGGCATACATTAACTGGGCTGTTACTCCTGGCAGTTTCTGTCGCTCCGGTGAGTATGGGCGCAGTGGCGTAGTGTGGGTTGTCAGCGCCCGGGGCCAGCCAAGAATTGTGCGCCCCCCCCAACCTGTGGACACGTTATCGATATTGCCCCAGCTCTCACATGAATATTGCCCCAGCTCACACATGGATATTGCCCCAGCTCACACATGGATATGCCCCAGCTCACACATGGATATTGCCCCAGCTCACACATGGATTTGCCCCAGCTCACACATGGATTTGCCCCAGCTCATGGATATGCCCCAGCTCACACACGGATATACCCCAGCTCACACATGGATTTGCCCCAGCTCACACATGGATATGCCCCAGCTCACACATGGATTTGCCCCAGCTCATGGATATGCCCCAGCTCATGGATATACCCCAGCTCACACATGGATTTGCCCCAGCTCATGGATATGCCCCAGCTCACACACGGATATACCCCAGCTCACACATGATATTGCCCCAGCTCACACATGGATATGCCCCAGCTCACACATGGATATACCCCAGCTCACACATGGATTTGCCCCAGCTCACACATGATATTGCCCCAGCTCACACATGGATTTGCCCCAGCTCACACATGGATTTGCCCCAGCTCATGGATATGCCCCAGCTCACACATGGATATGCCCCAGCTCACACATGGATATGCCCCAGCTCACACATGGATTTTCCCCAGCTCATGGATATGCCCCAGCTCACACACGGATATACCCCAGCTCACACATGGATTTGCCCCAGCTCACACATGGATTTGCCCCAGCTCACACATGGATATGCCCCAGCTCACACACGGATATACCCCAGCTCACACATGGATTTGCCCCAGCTCACACATGATATTGCCCCAGCTCACACATGGATTTGCCCCAGCTCACACATGGATTTGCCCCAGCTCATGGATATGCCCCAGCTCACACATGGATATGCCCCAGCTCACACATGGATATGCCCCAGCTCACACATGGATTTTCCCCAGCTCATGGATATGCCCCAGCTCACACACGGATATACCCCAGCTCACACATGGATTTGCCCCAGCTCACACATGGATTTGCCCCAGCTCACACATGGATTTGCCCCAGCTCACACATGGATTTGCCCCAGCTCACTCATGGATTTGCCCCAGCTCATGGATATACCCCCAGCTCATGGATTTGCCCCAGCTCACACATGGATACTGCCCCGGCTCTCACCTGGATATTTCCCCAGCTCCGGATCCAGCAGGGGTTGAGGGGGCCCAGATGCCGGGCAGCGGGAGTGCCTGCCCGGTCCTGAACAGCGTGTGAGTCCGTCCGTGTTGAAGGAGAGGTGGCTGCGTGCGTGCGCAGGTCACGCGATCCGGCCAGTCAGGTGGTACAGAGACTCCGTACCACCTGATTAGACGACCACGTGACCTGCTGCGCCTGCACGCAGCCGCCTCCCCTTCAACACGGACGGACTCACTGTTCAGGACCGGGCAGGCACTCCCGCTGCCTGGCATCTGGGTCCCCTCAACCCGCGGGCCCTTGGGCGGCGCCCGAGGGCCCGGCGGGTCAGTCCGGGCCTCAAGTTTTAGGAGTGCAAATTTCTTTTGAAATTATGCGCCCCTAAGAAAACTGCGCCCGGGGCCACGGCCCCCCCAGCCCCCCTCCCACGCTACGCCACTGTATGGGCACAACGCCATTTTTTCTGTATTTATGTATGTCATGCTTGTAACACCAGTCCGTCGTTCTGCAGCTGTTCCTCTTTCCATGTTTTTGTTTTTAATCCCAAATGGGAAGTGTTTGGTGCGTGTATAAATAAAACCCACCATATCTTTGCCTCTGCTTGGCTGATAAGCAGCAGGAGGGGCTTGGAGCTGCTCAGTAGAGCCGCCTTTTGGTTACATTGGTTAGGTACTCACTCTGTAAAGAGGTGCCGTGAAGTGGCGAGTGAGCTTACGTTGCAATGGCCATTGAAACAAACAAAAACCTCAGTTTTGTTGTACATGGAACACATAGAAACGAGCCCAGATGACACCTTTTTTCCTTGTAATGGGGCAGTGTTTGCCTGACAAATAAGATTAACAAACGTACTCAAATAGTACAGCAGATACACAAACACTCTGCACACGAGAGGGCAAGGAAACAACACAGAACCTCCCAAATACATCTCCAGGTCCATGAACCCCAAGTCCAGAGCGGCGCACCCCAAGTCCAGAGCGGCGCACCCCAAGTCCAGAGCGGCGCACATCACAGAAACATTGAGTGAGGTAAAGAGAATTCTTACAGTAAAATGTCAGATGAAAGATCTTGGGAGGATCGAGACAGCGAGTATTTCCTTGGTTTTGATTTGAAACAAAGTGATGGTTTGGTAAAGATGAATCAAAGGAGATAACGATTCTGGAGACGTTTGGTTTTTCAGACTGAATCCAGATCAACAGCACGTGACCAAAAGCTAGACCATAATGACCACAATGATCCACACGGCGCGCAGAGACACAGCGCGCACAGAGACAGGGCGCGCAGAGACATGGCGCACAGAGACACGGCACGCAGAGACACAGCGCGCAGAGACACAGCGCGCAGAGACACGGCGCGCAGAGACACAGCGCGCAGAGACACAGCGCGCAGAGACACAGCGCGCACAGAGACAGGGCACGCAGAGACATGGCGCACAGAGACACAGCACGCAGAGACACAGCGCGCACAGAGACAGGGCGCGCAGAGACATGGCGCACAGAGACACGGCACGCAGAGACACGGCGTGCAGAGACACGGCGCGCAGAGACACGGCGCGCAGAGACACAGCGCGCACAGAGACAGGGCGCGCAGAGACACGGCGCGCAGAGACATGGCACGCAGAGACACGGCGCGCAGAGACACGGCACGCAGAGAACACGGCGCGCAGAGACACAGTGCGCAGAGACACAGCGCGCACAGAGACAGGGCGCGCAGAGACATGGCGCGCAGAGACACGGCGCGCAGAGACATGGCACGCAGAGACACGGCGCGCAGAGACACGGCACGCAGAGACACGGCGTGCAGAGACACAGTGCGCAGAGACACAGCGCGCACAGAGACAGGGCGCGCAGAGACATGGCGCGCAGAGACACGGCACGCAGAGACACGGCGCGCAGAGACACGGCGCGCAGAGACACGGCACGCAGAGACACAGCGCGCGCAGAGACAGGGCGCGCAGAGACACGGTGCGCAGAGACACGGCACGCAGAGACACGGCGCGCAGAGACACGGCACGCAGAGACACGGCGCGCAGAGACACAGTGCGCAGAGACACAGAGCGCACAGAGACAGGGCGCGCAGAGACATGGCGCGCAGAGACACGGCACGCAGAGACACGGCGCGCAGAGACACGGCGCGCAGAGACACGGCGGGCAGAGACACGGCGCGCAGAGACACAGCGCGCACAGAGACAGGGCGCGCAGAGACACGGTGCGCAGAGACACGGCACGCAGAGAGACAGGGCGCGCAGAGACAGGGCGCGCAGAGACACGGCGGGCAGAGACAGCTGTATGTAATTACCTGTACAAGATCAGATTTAAAGCTGGTGATAAAGTAAATTGTCACAACATTTATCAGAGCTAACAGGACAGCGTTTAACCCCTGCGACGCATCATGTGATACTTAAACATACTATAGACTGTGAGCTATGATACAGAAAGTGTAGCAAAGCCGTGAAACGCGAGGGGTATAGTGATACTGACTGCGCCTCTGATGTGAGTGACAGGAGGAGCACGACTGGATAATGCTTTATTCTAACCAGGACGGGTCCACTGACAGCGCGGAGAAGACACAGCCCATGTGACATCGCTGCTAATACACAGGAGAGCTTGGACCTCGTGCCATTACTCCAAGGACTAGAACGTGTCATCAGTGCGGGAGGAAATCAAATGTATATACGCCGGCGCTGCAGCTCAGCGCTAAATGTACATATGCAGAATATATAGTGATATGTGCGCGCTGCCAGGATAGCAGAGAATATGTACAAAACAGCAACAAAAAGTACACAGATACAATAAAAGCACAAATGAAAAATAAACACGTGAAAACACAAGACTGGTTAGTGTTTGAGGAAGGCGCCGAAACGCATCTCACTCAGGGGCACAGGGCGGCTCATAAGCTCTTACACTGCTTTTATGATGTTCTATGCAGAGCCATTAAAGATCTGCTGATTATTACTTCCTTTGTGCCGCCATTCCTTCCGCTTTTATCCGCTGTTGCTGGAGGAAGGACTCGTGTCACAGGCGAGATTATAGGAGGGGCTGCAGCATTGCCATATCGCTACGAAAGAGCGCACCGATAATATTACACAATGCTCGTCCATCTTTCTGTCTTTGAAGGATATCGATGAAGGATGGGACGTGTTACCCTCTATAGGGCTTATTCAGAGAGCACCGAAATGTCACCCATATTTTGGTGCTCTCTGGTTCCCACCTTTGCGGTGATACTGAATTCGATTCCTTCAAAGTGCCGGGAAAAGATCCAAAAATCCCCGGAAAAAACACCAAATATAAGCCAGAAACAATCTGAAAATTCTGATTGATCCAAAACACCGCAGAAAACCCGCCAACTGTATCCAGCAATCTGCCGCAAACCTGCTGAAAATGTCTGAGAAAAGCCGGCGATCTGACGAACACCGCCCTGAGCAGCTGCCGGAAGAAGCCGACGAGCCAGAGGTAACAAAAACAAAACCACAATGTCTAAAGTTTCCATATTTGAAACATTGCTGAAAAACCAATGAAGGAAAATGTCTGGAATTTACACATAAGATCCTATGAATAATAATTAAAAGGGCTGTTACAGAAAAATGAAAAAAATCCTAATAAAGAGACTTTTTGCTGCAGATTAAAATAATAAACAGTTTATTAGATATTGAATAAAATTGGGACCAGGCACCATATTTCACTGCCGCCGAACAGGCACCGTATTTCACAGCCGCCGAACTGGCACCGTATTTAACTGCCGCCAAACAGGCACCGTATTTCACTGTAGCCGAACAGGCACCGTATTTCACTGCCGCTGAACAGGCACCGTATTTCACTGCCACCGAACAGTCACCGTATTTCACTGTAGCCGAACAGGTACCATATTTCACTGCCGCCAAACAAGCACCGTATTTCACTGCCGTTGAACAGCACCATATTTCACTGCCGCTGAACAGGCACCGTATTTCACTGCCACCAAACAAGCACCGTATTTCACTGCCGTTGAACAGCACCATATTTCACTGTAGCTGAACAGGCACTGTATTTCACTGCTGCCAAATACGCAACATATTACACTGCCGCTGAATATGCAATGTATTTCACTGCCATTGAACAAGCACCGTATTTCACTACCATCGATCAGGCACCATATTTCAATGCTGCCGAACAGGCACTGTATTTCACTGCCGCCGAACAGGCACCGTGTTTGACTGCCGCCGAACAGGCACCGTATTTCACTGCCGCCGAACAGGCACCATGTTTCACTGCTGCTGAACAGGCACCGTATTTCACTGCTGAGGAACAGGCACCATGTTTCACTGCCGCCGTACAGGCACCATATTTCACTGCTGTCGAACAAGCACTGTATTTCACTCCCGCCGAACAGGCACTGTATTTCACTGCCGCCGAACAGGCACCATGTTTCACTGCTGCTGAACAGGCACCAAATTTCACTGCCGCCGAACAGCACCGGATTTCACTGGTAATACACCAATATTTATTTTATTTATTTATTTATAAAGGATTTTACCAGGAAGGATACATTGAGATTTCTCTCGTTTTCAAGTATGTCCAGGGTTCAAGAACATTGTTACAGAAATACAAAGTAATACAATGCAAGATATTTATTTATTTATTTATTTATTTATAAAGGATTTTACCAGGAAGGATACATTGAGATTTCTCTCGTTTTCAAGTATGTCCTGGGTTCGAGAACATTGAAATGTTACAGAAATACAAAGTAATACAATGCAAGATATTAACAACACAAATATACAGATTAACAGAAAAATATGTAGGAAATAGTCACGATGTTACATGTTTACAGGCGCATTCTGTATATAGTCACTGTGTTACATGTTTACAGGTACATTCTGTATATAGTCACTGTTACATGTTTACAGGCGCATTCTGTATATAGTCACTGTGTTACATGTTTACAGGCGCATTCTGTATATAGTCACTGTGTTACATGTTTATAGGTGCATTCTGTATATAGTCACTGTGTTACATGTTTACAGGTGCATTCTGTATATAGTCACTATGTTACATGTTTACAGGCGCATTCTGTATATAGTCACTATGTTACATGTTTACAGGTGCATTCTGTATATAGTCACTGTGTTACATGTTTACAGGTGCATTCTGTATATAGTCACTGTGTTACATGTTTACAGGCGCATTCTGTATATAGTCACTGTGTTACATGTTTACAGGTGCATTCTGTATATAGTCACTATGTTACATGTTTACAGGCGCATTCTGTATATAGTCACTGTTACATGTTTACAGGTGCATTCTGTATATAGTCACTATGTTACATGTTTACAGGTGCATTCTGTATATAGTCACTATGTTACAGGTTTACAGGCGCATTCTGTATATAGTCACCGTGTTACATGTTTACAGGCGCATTCTGTATATAGTCACTGTTACATGTTTACAGGTGCATTCTGTATATAGTCACTGTGTTACATGTTTACAGGTGCATTCTGTATATAGTCACTATGTTACATGTTTACAGGCGCATTCTGTATATAGTCACTGTTACATGTTTACAGGTGCATTCTGTATATAGTCACTATGTTACATGTTTACAGGTGCATTCTGTATATAGTCACTATGTTACAGGTTTACAGGCGCATTCTGTATATAGTCACTGTGTTACATGTTTACCGGCGCATTCTGTGTATAGTCACTATGTTACATGTTTACAGGCGCATTCTGTATATAGTCACTGTGTTACATGTTTACAGGTGCATTCTGTATATACTCACTGTGTTACATGTTTACCGGCGCATTCTGTATATAGTCACTGTGTTACATGTTTACAGGCGCATTCTGTATATAGTCATTATGTTACATGTTTACAGGTGCATTCTGTATATAGTCACTGTGTTACATGTTTACAGGTGCATTCTGTATATAGTCACTATGTTACATTTTACAGGCGCATTCTGTATATAGTCATTATGTTACATGTTACAGGTACATTCTGTATATAGTCACTGTGTTACATGTTACAGGTACATTCTGTATATAGTCACTATGTTACATGTTTACAGGTGCATTCTGTATATAGTCCCTATGCTTCATGTTTACAGGTGCATTCTGTATATAGTCATTATGTTACATGTTTACAGGTGCATTCTGAATATAGTCACTATGTTACATGTTTACAGGTGCATTCTGTATTGAGGTATGTTAGTAAGGAGCTCTTGAGTGACTTAAGACTGGGGGAAGATTTGATGGTGTCTGGGAGGTTATTCCATAATTGTGTGCTCTGTAGGAAAATGAGGACCGAGCCACTGTCTTTTTGTATTGTGGTATTGCAAGTAAGGTGCTGGTCCTGGATCGGAGGTTATAGGATGAGGGAGCTGCTGGGGAAGCAGTCTATTCAGGTAGGGTGGCAGCTTCCCAGAGATGCTCTTAAACACCAGGCTGGAAAGGTGAAGGTGCGTCTGGATTCCAGCGATGGCCAGTTTAGTTCTTTTAACATGTCACAATGGTGGGTCATGTAGTTACATTGTAGCGCAAAGCGGCAGAATGAGTTATACAATGTAGTAAGTTTATGAAGGTGTGTTTGCGGGGCGGCTGCATACACTACATCTCCGTAATCAATAGCTGGCTTATGCATTTGTTGTACAATCTGCTTTCTTACCGCGGGGCTCAGGCAGGATTTGTTTCTGTACAGGGCACCTAGTTTGGGGTAAAGTTTAGATGAGAGTTTTTCGAAGTGGGGCCAAAGGATAGATTTGGGTCCAACCACATACCTAGATATTTGAGAGAAGTGACTGTGGTCAGCGTGCCATTTGATTTTGTCCCAACACATAGATGGGGTGTTTGCAATTTGTGTAGTTTAGGTTTTGTTCCAAAGAGCATCGTTACAGTTTTGTCATTATTTAAAAAAAGTTTGTTGTGTTTGTCACGGAATGGCTCAGCACCCTCAGCCAGGGGCGGTGCAGTGACAGTAATATGGCCATGGACAATTAGGTGCGGTGGCACGCACGGAGTTTTACAGTACGTTTATTTAGATGTGGTTATGTGTGGTGTAATAAAGTGTCCCCGTTTGTGTTATGAAATATATCCACTTTGTCTGCCTTGCCCGCCGCCATTTTCCGATTGCCTCGTGGCCGTTATCAGATTCTTCGAATCGTAAAATGGCCGATTCGGACCATCCGGTCCGAATCGGCGACTCCCCGAACTGTAATGGCCAATGGGTCCTGGGAGGGCGGGCAGGGATTCCCATTGTATTGTAATTTGTGTGAAGTTGATAAATGCCTGAGCTGTGAATAAAAAAGCCAGATTTACCAGTGCATCCAGCCTCGACTGATGTCTTTATTTCTCCGCCGTACTTCGTCATCTGAGTATCCCCCGCGGTCTCAGGGTACGGTGTCCCAGTCGATCCGAACCGAACCGAGCGCTCTGTGCCTGCATCTCGCATCAGGACAGAGGCGCAGCGTATGGTGTTCGGTTCTCAGACTTTTAGCGATCGAGATCCGATCCGAAAGGGCGCGGCCGTGTACCGCGCTTCGGTATTGCGAGGGACTGCGGTAAGATCCGAAGACTCTGCCGATCCCGCAAGTTCCGAAGCTACATCCATCCAAGATCCGAAAGTCCTCCGCGATCCGATCCGAATAGTTGCCGGAAGAGATCCGATCCCCGTAATCGGCCGGCCGCCCGCAGACGTACCCCACCACCCACAAGGTCAGTGAACCAGCTGCTCGAGACGCTGAGTACCGTATGGCTCAGTGGTCGGGCTGGTTCTAGGCAGGGGTCCCCTCCACCGCCCGCTAACCCTTCCCCAGGGTCACGCCAGGCCGCACGAGACGCCGAGTGCCATGCCACTCGGTAGTCGGGCCAGCGGTAAGCGCCGGGGGCACGCAGATAGAGCACACCCGCAGGCGGGACAACATCCCATTCCGTCATAGTGTTTGATCCACTTTTCTACCTCTGTGAATTGTTCTTGCCGCACGGCCTCCAGCTGCGGGAGATTTGGTTTGCTGGTATAGATTACATATGTACAGTTGAGGCTTTGCAGACGTTGGGCAGATCATTTATGAATATTGTGAATAGTAGGGGGCCTAGTATTGAGCCTTGGGGTACACCGCAAGTGACAGGGAGGGGGAGGGAGGAGCTGCCAGAAATTGACACATATGGTGATCGGTCGGATACATATGATTGAAACCAGGTTAACGTGCGATCACCAATGCCAGAGTTAAGTTTTTCTAACAAGATGCCATGGTCTACTGCATCAAAGGCCTTGGCAAAATCAAGGAAGATGGCTCCAGTTATGTTTCCTTGTTCCATCCCAGCTTGGAAATCATTGCAGACTTTTTAAAGGGCGGTTGTAGTTGAGTGATTTAGACGAAAGCCGGATTGATCTGGGGTTAAGTAGTTCCAATATTGATAATAATCACGTAATTGTGTGTAGACGCATTTTTCCAAAATTTTTGACATTACAAGGAGCAACGATATTGGACGGTAGTTTGATACCAAAGTACTGTCACCACGTTTATGGATAGGTACCACTCTCGCAGTCTTCCAGAGCTTGGGTATGTATCCAGTCGCCAGTGATTCATTGATTAGGGTTGCGACAGGATTTGCAATTGCTGGTGCACTGATTTTCAGCAGCATTGCTGGTATTTGACAGAGGTCCAGACTGGTATTTCATTTTTTGCTTACGGAGAAGTTTAGTAACGACACTGACAGGCACTGGTCTAAAACTGAATTCCTGTCTGATACAGGGACTTTGCACAGTTGGAGGAGCCTGACCTGCATGAGGCCTCTCTGATTGCATGTCATTTCCTAGCTTGGCAATCAAAGTGGTGACGCATCCAACAAAATAATCATTAAAGGCATTTGCTACATCTAGGGGGTGTTGCAGGGTTTGGTTGTTTACTTTGACAGCAGCCGGCTGGGAGTGGACTGGGGGTGCTTGTATGTTACTTATGGTTCTCCAAAAGTTTCTAGGGTTTGATATGTTATTGTTTAGATTTTCATTGAAGTAATGGGCTTTAGCCATTTTTGTTTGTTTTGTGCATTCATTCCGGCATTTTTGGTATTCGTAGTGATCGTTCATGGAACCAGTACTCTTGAAATTTGACCATAGTGAATCTCTAAGCTGGTACATTAGTGTAAGATCAGCTGTAACCCAGAGGAGATGGGTCCCTTTTACTCGCACTTTACGCAGCGGGGCATGGGAATTCCAGACTTGCAGGAGCTCAGACTGAAAGTATTCAACTGCACAGTCTAGGTCTGGGATTAGGTTTAGTCTGTACCAAGGGAGCTGTTTGAGATCACTTAGGAAGGATTCAAGAATAAATTTCTTGAAAGACCTGGTGGTTATTACCTTTGGGGGAGATTTCATGGCCTTTATTTTGCGCACGCAGTACACTAGACAATGGTCACTAAAGCTATTAGCAAGAACGCCTGCCTCCTGTATTCTATCAGGAGATGAGGAGAGAATCCAGTCCAGCAAGGTATGGTTAGGGCTTTTCATATTAATGCGAGTGGGGGAGGAGATTAATTGAGTTAGCTGCAAAGTTTTAAACAGCGAGCAGTGTTTATTGTTTTTAGGATTTAGCCAATCTGTATTAAAATCACCGAGGACCAGCAGTTCACTTTTTTGGTTTTGGGAAAGTAGGTTATTAAGGATTTGAGATATATCAGAGAGGGAGTGCACTGGAGATCTCAGTGGGTGATAGAACCCAGCAACAATGATTGATTTACTGAATGTGATCTCAATTATACCAGAGAGGAAATCAAAGGTGACAGGGGAGCTAGAAATCTGTAAGGGGGTGAACTTTATGGACTCCTCAACATAAATAACAATTCCCCCTCCTCTTTTTGCTCTGTCTTTTCTATAACATGAATATCCCTGTATTGATATGGCAGAGTCTGGTACTTTTGGGGTTAACCATGACTCTGTGAGCACAATGATTTTGGGTTTGTAATAGCAACACCAAGCCTGAAGCTCATCCAATTTAGGGAGTAAACTTCGGATGTTACAGAGCACAAATGAGAGGCCTTTTTTAGTGGGGAGACTAAAGGTTGTGTCACCTATAGGACCAGGGTTAGTTTCCACATCGTTTGCCAGGGAAAGTAGCAGAATAAATAGGAATTTGGACAGAGTTTTCTTTTGGTAATAATGTGGTTGCAGAGTTTTAAATCTTTGTGTGGGGGTAGGAGGGCTGGACTTTAACACTCTCCACCAGCACTCAGCTGATAGGTTAGAAGAACGGAGCAGGCTGTGTGTATTGGAACTTGTTTTCCATCCTGGGGCAATTGGAAAGGTGTATAGAAGGAGAGCGTAGTTTTAGAGAGACTGCCTGCTCTTTGAAAAGCAAATGGCCCCAAAATGTCACCGTATGGGGAAACTCACTATTCGGTGCCAGTTCGACTCTGAATAACCGTGTATATGGCCACGTGTCTGTATCACCAGAGCCAGGGTATAATGTGACTCTGCTGGATATAAAGAGGCTGTATTACCGTATATTGATGCGCTTGGTTGAGTCGTGCGGAGCGGCGCTCTCTCTCGCTTTTCTCTATTTTTGGCGGTCACTGATCCAGCAATTACGACCTGGAACCTGGATATTAAATAAGAAGTATTATCCTATTATTTGGTGTTTTCAGGATCTCATGAAACATGAGCACGGACACTTTATAAGGTCCCTCCGTCTGGTTGGACATGAGTAGCCGACGTGTTGTTGTGCCACATTCTACGTTTGTTCTTTTACTGTTATATGAACCAGTAGAAAGATTTGGGGACAATCAAGGTGTCATCGCGCTTTCGAGGGACCCAGTTTGCCGTCAGATGAGACGATATTGACATAAAGTAGCACTTCACGAAATCGAGTATTGTCCATCAGACACAGAAAGACGACGAGTCTGTGGGATTTTCCCCCGTCCTTATATAAGAGTTAGCGATTATCTTACGTGTTACTGTCCCAGTATCCGGGATTTGCGATTACCAGAAATCTCGGGTGTCTCCTTGATCTCTCCCTTGCTGCATGCCTGGGGTGTATTCACTAAATGGTGCATTGGGGGACCTGACCATTCAGAGGCTTTGCAGGATTTAGAACGTGTTTTGTAGACCTGGAGTTTCCCTTAATTTCCATGAAGATTATTGTGAATAGTTTCATTGGGAGGAATTTCCATCCTCCCTTGGTCCCAGTGTAAGGCACCCACATGTTCCATGTCTTGGTACAAAGCTCTCGTGTGGTGTGCGTCACTACAAATAGTCACTGCGCTAGCGAGGGAGGGCGTCCTCATGGGGGTATAAATGTACACTTTCTTGTATCACGCAGGTTACAGCCAGGTGGAAGAGCAGGCTGGATCCGTGGGATGGCGAGGGTTAAGTCTCTGACAACTAATGCCCCCACTTTGCACAGAGCACTGACCCCTGATGTGTGGTCTGCCACCAGCTGCGCACAAACCACGTGGCGACCATGAATAATGGTGTCCATGTGTAGCCCAGGCATCCAGCATCTCCGTCCCACAAAACCCCCTGTGCTGCAAACTCACATGGGGCGTCACAGCATGAGGGCGACCCGCTATGCGAACCCCCCGTATAAATAGTGTATAGTCTATATACTGTAATATGTATATACCCGCATCAAATATAATAATAAATAATAATAAAATACCCGCATCAGATATAATAATAATAATATGTATATACCCGAATTAGATATTATTATTATTATATGTATATATCCGCATCACATATAATAATAATAATAATATCTGATTCGGGTATATACTTAATAATAATATCTGATTCGGGTATATACTTAATAATAATAATTAGTATATACCTGCATCACATATAATAATAATAATTAGTATATACCCCTCCCGCATCTATATGAGAGGTGAAAATAAGGACGGTATGCAAACCAGCCTGCAATATACAGACTGACAGGCAAATACAGATATGTAAAATAATTTTTGCATATATTTTTGATTGTCGAAAAAAATAATTATTGTTGAAGATATTTTTTTATAGTTGAAGATTTTTCTTCAGTTTTTCTCTTTGTGAAATAAACCAGTTGGATTTCGATCTTCAGAGTCGTATTGAAATTGTTTTTTTTATACCATTGGTTTTCATATCACCGCTTTTGATGGAACTTGCTATCCATATCCATATATATGCTCTTGGAAGCCTATAAGCTGGGAGAACATTTCCAGAAGCAGCATCTGTGATCTTATGCTACGTATTTATGTCAACACAAACACACAGCGGACAACGTGGCGAACATATCCATGTTTTTGTATGCTGTGCATAATGAAATGAAGAAGGCAACACAGATTGTGCAAGACGGGACTTTATTTTCAATCCAACGATATATACAACATATTTTTTCTTTTGTGTGAATACAGCACGTATGACTGTATAGCATTAAGAACTATTTTTTCTGGACTGCGAAGAAAACCTTTTCCTTTTAATTGTGTATATTGCTGATTTAGGTGGTAATCAGAGTTTTCGTTGCAGCTGATTATCTTGGTTTTCGTGGGTTACCATTTATTCTAAATAATATGTATATGTTATGGTTAAAGCCCGAAGTGTGGTTAATCCTAGGATTACCCGGGAAATCCTAACATTACCCAGGAGTCATTAGCAAAAATCCGAAGTGAAATGAAATTTCAGACTTTACCCGGGTAATCTGCCAAGTATCCAAACGCCTCTGGGTTCTCGGCTTTTCTTGGCTTTTCAGCAGGTTACAGTGACTGGATTCCGAGGATTACCCGGGTAAAGCTGCAAACTGTCACCTGACCGATAACAAAATTGTGTTTTTTTTGTTATTTTTAATGAAATTGTATCCACAGTCACAAACCACTAAATAACCGTCATGTGACTCTGTGCGTTAATTGTCTGAAAATGAATTTATGAAGATAAAGATATTATATAACGAGTAACCTGATGCTTATTATGTTTTATAAATGATATATTAGCACATATAGCACATAATAAAGATCATGTAACTCTTTCACCTTCATATAAGAAACATATCCTGTTACTCTGTATATTCATTATATCAGCGCTGCGGAATATGCTGGCGCTTTATAAATAAAGAATAATAATAATAATAATAATAATAAATACATTTTAATGTTTTTCATTGATAATACCCATAGATAATAGCAAAATTCACTGTTACCCAAGTGGGTGAAGCTGCGGATAGTCCTCGGATAACCCGGGTGAAGCTGTGGATAGTCCTCAGATTACCCGGGTGAAGCTGTGGATAGTCCTCAGATTACCCGGGTGAAGCTGTGGATAGTCCTCAGATTACCCGGGTGAAGCTGTGGATAGTCCTCGGATAACCCGGGTGAAGCTGCGGATAGTCCTCAGATTACCCGGATGAAGCTGTGGATAGTCCTCGGATTACCCGGGTGAAGCTGTGGATAGTCCTCAGATTACCCGGGTGAAGCTGTGGATAGTCCTCAGATTACCCAGGTGGAGCTGTGGATAGTCCTCGGATTACCCGGGTGAAGCTGTGGATAGTCCTCAGATTACCCAGGTGGAGATGTGGATAGTCCTCAGATTACCCGGGTGATGCTGTGGATAGTCCCCAGATTACCCGGTGGAGCTGTAGATAGTCCCCAGATTACCCGGTGGAGCTGTGGATAGTCCCCAGATTACCCGGTGGAGCTGTGGATAGTCCCCAGATTACCCGGTGGAACTGTGGATAGTCCTCAGATTACCCGGTGGAGCTGTGGATAGTCCCCAGATTACCCGGTGGAGCTGTGGATAGTCCCCAGATTACCCGGTGGAGCTGTGGATAGTCCTCAGATTACCCGGGTGAAGCTGTGGATAGTCCTCAGATTACCCAGGTGGAGATGTGGATAGTCCTCAGATTACCCGGGTGATGCTGTGGATAGTCCCCAGATTACCCGGTGGAGCTGTAGATAGTCCCCAGATTACCCGGTGGAGCTGTGGATAGTCCCCAGATTACCCGGTGGAGCTGTGGATAGTCCTCAGATTACCCGGGTGAAGCTGTGGATAGTCCCCAGATTACCCGGTGGAACTGTGGATAGTCCTCAGATTACCCGGTGGAGCTGTGGATAGTCCCCAGATTACCCGGTGGAGCTGTGGATAGTCCCCAGATTACCCGGTGGAGCTGTGGATAGTCCTCAGATTACCCGGGTGAAACTGTGGATAGTCCCCAGATTACCCGGTGGAGCTGTGGATAGTCCTCAGATTACCCAGGTGGAGATGTGGATAGTCCTCAGATTACCCGGGTGATGCTGTGGATAGTCCCCAGATTACCCGGGTGGAGCTGTGGATAGTCCTCAGATTACCCGGGTGGAGCTGTGGATAGTCCTCAGATTACCCGGGTGAAGCTTCAGACTTGCACATTATCCGGGTAAAGTGCAAATTTTTCAGCTCTTCCAGAACTGTTACCCAAGGGCAGTTGGTTAGTCCTAAAATTACCCGGGTAAAGTCCGACATTTTCAGTTTTTTCCACCTTTACCCAGCGATTTTGATTAATGTCAGGATTAACCACACTTTGGGCTTTACCCGTAACAGATCTAGTCATAAGAAAATATGTATATACCCACATCAGATCTAGTGGTTTGTCCGAGTGGGTGGGTGTGGTGTGTCTGAGTGGGTGTGGTGTGTCCGAGTGGGTGTGGTGTGTCTGAGTGGGTGGGTGTGGTGTGTCCGAGTGGGTGTGGTGTGTCCGAGTGGGTGTGGTGTGTCTTAGTGGGTGGGTGTGGTGTGTCTTAGTGGGTGGGTGTGGTGTGTCCGAGTGGGTGGGTGTGGTGTGTCCGAGTGGGTGGGCGTGGTGTGTCTGAGTGGGTGGGTGTGGTGTGTCCGAGTGGGTGTGGTGTGTCCGAGTGGGTGGGCGTGGTGTGTCTGAGTGGGTGGGTGTGGTGTGTCTGAGTGGGTGTGGTGTGTCCGAGTGGATGTGGTGTGTCTGAGTGGGTGGGTGTGGTGTGTCCGAGTGGGTGTGGTGTGTCCGAGTGGGTGTGGTGTGTCTTAGTGGGTGGGTGTGGTGTGTCCGAGTGGGTGGGTGTGGTGTGTCCGAGTGGGTGGGCGTGGTGTGTCCGAGTGGCTGCGTTTCTGTTTTCCATGTGTCACATGAGGACAATAAAGAAAACACAGCAGAAAGGCATAATGGGGCAGTAGTGTCACATCTAGGCGGCTGGCGCGGCTCCAGCATCCTCCCCTGCGACCCCGGGGTCTGTGTCTCCCTCGCAGCCCTTCCATGCGCCCTATGCGCACGTGCCGCCGGCCTCTCCGGGTTTAAGCTCCTGCCGGCGGCGCAACGTCATCATGCCTTCACCGTGGGTTTCCCTGCACCATGTGATCTTGTTGGCCAATCAGATTGCAGGGCGCGAGATTTAAACTTGCTTTTTGCCTTTTCTCATTGCCCTTTCGTGGTTTTGCTTGCCTGACCCTTAGTGCTTCTTTCTTATACCTCTGATTGATTTTCTGTGTATGACCTGGCTTTTGGATATTGACCTGTGTATCTCTATACTCCTTTGACTCGGCTTTTGGAACTCGACTTAGTATTCTGTTGTATCCCTACGACCTGGGCTTGTGTTAGACCCCTCTGGTACCTCGTTCTGTTTCTGGTTACCGCCTCATATTTTTCCATACTTACCTGTCTCCATACCAGCCACTCTAAGGACTGGTTTCTGTCCTCCTTGCTTGTTGTCCCTGCCTTATAGGTTCACCTCTCGCTATTGCGTAACCCAGCCACCTCAAGGACTGGTATGGCACCTGGGTTAGGGTTACCTATTGTTACGTATAGTACCGACCGTAGCACATCCTTGGACTTAACGTGTGCTCGTCTGACAAGTAGGATATCTTCAAGTCTAAAAAGCATAACCCAAACAACAAACTATTCATAAAGGATCCAGAAAACGAAGGAGCAAAATGTATTAAATAGCATAAATATTAAACACAAAGCACATAAATAAACCAGACAATGATGTTGTGACGACACCAATAGTATCCTAAAAGCTATACAAGTAGTACTAGTAAACCACATAAACGGTCAGGATAGCAGGGTCACCTTTCCACACTCTATGGACGCTATCAGCTGGTGTGAGTTAACCCTTGCGTCGGCATGTTTTCACATTAGCACCAGGTAAATTCAGCCTGGCGCCGGACCAACAGATGGTAATTTGAGATTCGTAGCGCAAGCTTTCTGTACTTACCGCATCCTATACTTAATATGGGCAACGCTACAGAGCTCTTTCACTATTCCAGCCAACAGATCATTTGGTCCCTACTGCTCAACCCTGGTGTTATGTATATATTTTATTATTAGATACTGGAGCGCTGTGTGATGTATATATATGTAAGGAGCAAAAAAACAAAAAGAAAAAGAGTTCTTGCACCAAATTACCAGGTAATTACCAGGCAATGTAAAGTGATGCAGCACAGGTCTTCTCTTGGCCCCATACACCATAGTAATGGATCTGGTCAGCAATGTCGCTGCTGTTGCAGTCGGCTCTATTATAAATGTATCTTTTATCCACATATATCCTAAATCTAACATATAGCCTCATTGTAAACATTTTATGCTGGGGGTTATTCATAGTATGGAAGCGGCTGATTATTAGGGTTAGGACCATGTTTAAAGGAACACATGGACAAGTCTTGCCCTGAAACATGTATTTATATGCTGCAGCAGGGAAGTTCTTGCGTCTCACCTGGTCTTCCTTTTGGATCCATTAAATGCCGTGTAATGATTCTTCATGCTGTCGGGAGGCATTTATCATGCAATGCCCATCAGCCTGAATTAATATATGTGTGCATAGAAACATGGATAATACGACCACCTGGGAGGATTTAATAATGCAGGGGGGGTGTGAGGTCTCTTGGCTGGATGTGTTCATACTTATACTAGCTTGTGAGGGCGGGGGATAGGTATGGCCCGGCACTCTGCACTGGGAAAAAACGTTATCCTGTACACAACCGCATTAGCGCAGGGTCTCAGCCCGGGTCTTAGCATTTCCCTAGTGCGCTAATCGATCTTGTACACAGAGTACTGCGGACACGGTTATCTGTTGGTGGGTCGTCAGGCGCTACATTTTAGCAGCTCGCGCTAGATTTCTCATTTAGCGTTGGTGTTTACCTCCACACTTCAAGCTGCCAACGTGACCTGTGAAATAAAAACTGCATAGACGAGGGAGGGGAAACAAAATTGCAAAAGAAAGGAGTAGAACCCACTGAAACATGGCGATGGTTATACCGTATCGAAACACTAATACAGCACATGCCGGTGAAACAATAAAGGGGTTATTCAGAGAGCACAGACATGTCGGCAACATTTCAGTGCTCTCCAATTCCCTGCACTTCGGGGAAATCAAAGTTCCCCGTCCTGTGCTGAATTCAGCATTCACGGCCGATTCCACGGAGTGCTGGAAAAACCCGCCGCAATGCCGCTGGAAAAACCACACTGCAGAAAGCCGAACACAATGCGGAGCAGCCACCGGAAAAAGCTGACATACGGGGGTAAAAAAAAAAGACGACACAAAACACACAACTTTTTTGTTGCAGATTAAAATAATAAACGGTTTATTAGATATTGGATTAAAACGGGAAAATTTCTAACAAAGAAACCTATGGGATTCGCCTGATTAAACCTGTCGAATGAAACCACTGAACATCAGGCATTTCACTGACATTTCTCTGCTGTTCAATGTGAATAGATTAACCATTGCTTCTCTATGGGGGATTTCACTGCCGCCGAACAGCACCGTATTTCACTGCTGCCGAACAGACACCGTATTTCACTGCCGCCGAACAGACACCGTATTTCACTGCCCCCAAACAGCACCGTCTTTCACTGCCGCCGAACAGCACCGTATTTCACTGCTGCCAAACAGGCACCGTATTTCACTGCTGCCGAACAGACACCGTATTTCACTGCCCCCGAACAGGCACAATATTTCACCTCTGACAGTGTTTCGTTGCACATGGAATTGTATAGAAACAAGCACTGATGACATCGTTTTTTTTCTTGTTATGTTTTATACAAGAAGTGGGCTGTTACTTCTGGCTGATGCAGCCGCTCTGGTGAGTACCGGCGTGACGCCATTTTTCTGTATATACACACACACCACTCCAGTACCTAATAATAAAATATACACATCACACTGCGCTCCAGTATCTAATAATAAAATTTATACATCACACAGCGCTCCAGTATCTAATAATAAAATATACACATCACACAGCGCTCCAGTATCTAATAATAAAATTTATACATCACACAGCGCTCCAGTATCTAATAAAATATATACATCACACAGCGCTCCAGTATCTAATAATAAAATATACACATCACACAGCGCTCCAGTATCTAATAATAAAATATACACATCATACAGCGCTCCAGTATCTAATAATAAAATATATACATCATACAGCGCTCCAGTATCTAATAATAAAATATATACATCACACAGTGCTCCAGTATCTAATAATAAAATATACACATCACACAGCGCTCCAGTATCTAATAATAAAATATATACATCACACAGCGCTCCAGTATCTAAAAATAAAATATATACATCACACAGCGCTCCAGTACCTAATAATAAAATATACACATCACACAGCGCTCCAGTATCTAATAATAAAATATATACATCACACAGCGCTCCAGTACCTAATAATAAAATATACACATTACACAGCGCTCCAGTACCTAATAATAAAATATACACATCACACAGCGCTCCAGTATCTAATAATAAAATATATACATCACACAGCGCTCCAGTACCTAATAATAAAATATACACATTACACAGCGCTCCAGTACCTAATAATAAAATATACACATCACACAGCGTTCCAGTATCTAATAATAAAATATATACATCACACAGCGTTCCAGTACCTAATAATAAAATATACACATCACACAGCGTTCCAGTATCTAATAATAAAATATACACATCACACAGCGCTCCAGTACCTAATAATAAAATATACACATCACACAGCGCTCCAGTACCTAATAATAAAATATACACATCACACAGCGCTCCAGTACCTAATAAAATATACACATCACACAGCGCTCCAGTACCTAATAATAAAATATACACATCACAGAGCGCTCCAGTACCTAATAAAATATACACATCACACAGCGCTCCAGTACCTGATAAAATATACACATCACACAGCGCTCCAGTACCTGATAAAATATACACAGCGCTCCAGTATCTAATAATAAAATATACACATCATACAGCGCTCCAGTATCTAATAATAAAATATACACATCATACAGCGCTCCAGTATCTAATAATAAAATATACACATCATACAGTGCTCCAGTACCTAATAATAAAATATACACATCACACACCGTTCCAGTACATAATAATAAAATATACACATCACATTTCGCTCCAGTACCTAATAATAAAATATACACATCACACAGTGCTCCAGTACCTAATAAAATATACACATCACACAGCACTCCAGTACCTAATAATAAAATATATACATCACACAGCGCTCCAGTACCTAAAAATAAAATATACACATCACACAGTGCTCCAGTACCTAATAATAAAATATTCACATCACACAGCACTCCAGTATCTAATAATAAAATATACACATTATACATTGCTCCAGTACCTAATATTAAAATATACACCTCTTACAGCGCTCCAGTATCTAATAAAATATACACATTACACAGTGCTCCAGTACCTAATAATAAAATATACACATCACACAGTGCTCCAGTACCTAATAATAAAATATTCACATCACACAGCACTCCAGTATCTAATAATAAAATATACACATTATACATTGCTCCAGTACCTAATATTAAAATATACACCTCTTACAGCGCTCCAGTATCTAATAATAAAATATACACATTACACAGTGCTCCAGTACCTAATAATAAAATATACACATCACACAGTGCTCCAGTACCTAATAATAAAATATTCACATCACACAGCACTCCAGTATCTAATCATAAAATATACACATTATACATTGCTCCAGTACCTAATATTAAAATATACACATCTTACAGTGCTCCAGTATCTAATAATAAAATATACACATTATACAGCGCTCCAGTACCTAATAATAAAATATATACATCACACAGCGCTCCAGTATCTAATAAAATATACACATCACACGTCACTCCAGTATCTAATATTAAAATATACACATCACACAGCGCTCCAGTATCTAATAATAAAATCTATACATCACACAGCGCTCCAGTATCTAATAATAAAATATACACATCACACAGCGCTCCAGTATCTAATAATAAAATATACACATTATACATTGCTCCAGTACCTAATATTAAAATATACACATCTTACAGCGCTCCAGTATCTAATAATAAAATATACACATTATACAGCGCTCCAGTACCTAATAATAAAATATATACATCACACAGCGCTCCAGTATCTAATAAAATATATACATCACACAGCGCTCCAGTACCTAATAATAAAATGTATACATCACACAGCGCTCCAGTATCTAATAATAAAATATATACATTACACAGCGCTCCAGTATCTAATAATAAAATATACCCATCACACAGCGCTCCAGTATCTAATAATAAAATATACACATCACACAGCGCTCCAGTACCTGATAATAAAATATACACATCACACAGCGCTCTAGTACCTAATAAAATATACACATGACACAGCGCTCCAATATGTAATAATAAAATATACAGATCATTTAGCGCTCCAGTATCTAATAATAAAATATAGACATCATACAGTGCTCCAGTATCTAATAATAAAATATACACATCACACAGCGTTCCAGTACCTAATAATAAAATATACACATCACACGTCGCTCCAGTACCTAATAATAAAATATACACATCACACAGTGCTCCAGTACCTAATAATAAAATATACACATCACACGTCGCTCCAGTATGTAATAATAAAATATACACATCACACAGCGCTCCAATATCTAATAATAAAATAAACACATCACACGTCGCTCCAGTATCTAATAATAAACTAAACACATCACACAGCGCTCCAGGACCCAATAAAATATCCCTATCACACAGCGCTCCAGTACCTGATATTATATACACATCACACAGCGCTCCAGTATGTAATAATAAAATATACACATCATACAGCGCTCCAGTATCTAATAATAAATATACACCATACAGCGCTCCAGTATCTAATAAAAAATATACACATCATACAGCGCTCCAGTATCTAATAATAAAATATAAATCACACACACGCTCCAGTACATAATAATAAATATACACATCAAATGTCGCTCCAGTACCTAATAAAATATACACATCACACAGCGCTCCAGAACCTAATAATAAAATATATACATCACACAGCGCTCCAGTACCTAATTATAAAATATATACATCACACAGCGCTCCAGTTTCTAATAATAATATATATACATCACACAGCACTCCAGTACCTAATAATAAATTATACACAACACACAGCACTCCAGTATCTAATAATAAAATTTATACATCACACAGCGCTCCAGTATCTAATAATAAAATATATACATCACACAGCGTTCCAGTACCTAATAATAAAATATACACATCACACAGCGCTCCAGTACATAATAAAATATACACATCACACAGCGCTCCAGTACCTAATAAAATATACACATCACACAGCGCTCCAGTACCTAATAAAATATACACATCACACAGCGCTCCAGTACCTAATAATAAAATATACATCACACAGCGCTCCATTATCTAATAATAAAATACACATCACACAGTACTCCAGTATCTAATAATAAAATACACATCACAGAGCGCTCCAGTACCTAATAAAATATACACATCACACAGCGCTCCAGTACCTGATAAAATATACACATCACACAGCGCTCCAGTACCTGATAAAATATACACAGCGCTCCAGTATCTAATAATAAAATATACACATCATACAGCGCTCCAGTATCTAATAATAAAATATACACATCATTACAGCGCTCCAGTATCTAATAATAAAATATACACATCATACAGTGCTCCAGTACCTTATAATAAAATATACACATCACACACCGTTCCAGTACATAATAATAAAATATACACATCACATTTCGCTCCAGTACCTAATAATAAAATATACACATCACACAGTGCTCCAGTACCTAATAAAATATACACATCACACAGCGCTCCAGTACCTAATAATAAAATATATACATCACACAGCGCTCCAGTATCTAATAATAAAATATACACATTATACATTGCTCCAGTACCTAATATTAAAATATACACATCTTACAGCGCTCCAGTATCTAATAATAAAATATACACATTATACAGCGCTCCAGTACCTAATAATAAAATATATACATCACACAGCGCTCCAGTATCTAATAAAATATATACATCACACAGCGCTCCAGTACCTAATAATAAAATATATACATCACACAGCGCTCCAGTATCTAATAATAAATATATACATTACACAGCGCTCCAGTATCTAATAATAAAATATACCCACACACAGCGCTCCAGTATCTAATAATAAAATATACACATCACACAGCGCTCTAGTACCTAATAAAATATACACATGACACAGCGCTCCAATATGTAATAATAAAATATACACATGACACAGTGCTCCAATATGTAATAATAAAATATACAGATCATTTAGCGCTCCAGTATCTAATAATAAAATATACACATCACACAGCGCTCCAGTATGTAATAATAAAATATACACATCATACAGCGCTCCAGTATCTAATAATAAAATATACACATCATACAGCGCTCCAGTATCTAATAATAAAATATACACATCATACAGCGCTCCAGTATCTAATAATAAAATATACACATCACACACCGCTCCAGTACATAATAATAAAATATACACATCAAATGTCGCTCCAGTACCTAATAAAATATACACATCACACAGCGCTCCAGAACCTAATAATAAAATATATACATCACACAGCGCTCCAGTACCTAATTATAAAATATATACATCACACAGCGCTCCAGTTTCTAATAATAATATATATACATCACACAGCACTCCAGTACCTAATAATAAATTATACACAACACACAGCACTCCAGTATCTAATAATAAAATTTATACATCACACAGCGCTCCAGTATCTAATAATAAAATATATACATCACACAGCGTTCCAGTACCTAATAATAAAATATACACATCACACAGCGCTCCAGTACATAATAAAATATACACATCACACAGCGCTCCAGTACCTAATAATAAAATATACACATCACACAGCGCTCCAGTACCTAATAAAATATACACATCACACAGCGCTCCAGTACCTAATAATAAAATATACATCACACAGCGCTCCATTATCTAATAATAAAATACACATCACACAGTACTCCAGTATCTAATAATAAAATATACACATCACAGAGCGCTCCAGTACCTAATAAAATATACACATCACACAGCGCTCCAGTACCTGATAAAATATACACATCACACAGCGCTCCAGTACCTGATAAAATATACACAGCGCTCCAGTATCTAATAATAAAATATACACATCATACAGCGCTCCAGTATCTAATAATAAAATATACACATCATACAGCGCTCCAGTATCTAATAATAAAATATACACATCATACAGTGCTCCAGTACCTTATAATAAAATAACACATCACACACCGTTCCAGTACATAATAATAAAATATACACATCACATTTCGCTCCAGTACCTAATAATAAAATATACACATCACACAGTGCTCCAGTACCTAATAAAATATACACATCACACAGCGCTCCAGTACCTAATAATAAAATATATACATCACACAGCGCTCCAGTACCTAAAAATAAAATATACACATCACACAGTGCTCCAATACCTAATAATAAAATATTCACATCACACAGCACTCCAGTATCTAATAATAAAATATACACATTATACATTGCTCCAGTACCTAATATTAAAATATATACATTACACAGCGCTCCAGTATCTAATAATAAAATATATACATTACACAGCGCTCCAGTATCTAATAATAAAATATTCACATCACACAGCACTCCAGTATCTAATCATAAAATATACACATTATACATTGCTCCAGTACCTAATATTAAAATATACACATCTTACAGTGCTCCAGTATCTAATAATAAAATATACACATTATACAGCGCTCCAGTACCTAATAATAAAATATATACATCACACAGCGCTCCAGTATCTTATAAAATATACACATCACACAGCGCTCCAGTATCTAATAATAAAATATACACATCACACAGCGCTCCAGTATCTAATAATAAAATATACACATTATACATTGCTCCAGTACCTAATATTAAAATATACACATCTTACAGCGCTCCAGTATCTAATAATAAAATATACACATTATACAGCGCTCCAGTACCTAATAATAAAATATATACATCACACAGCGCTCCAGTATCTAATAAAATATATACATCACACAGCGCTCCAGTACCTAATAATAAAATATACACATCACACAGCGCTCCAGTATCTAATAATAAAATATACACATCACACAGCGCTCCAGTATCTAATAATAAAATATACACATTACACAGCGCTCCAGTATCTAATAATAAAATATACCCATCACACAGCGCTCCAGTATCTAATAATAAAATATACACATCACACAGCACTCTAGTACCTAATAAAATATACACATCACACAACGCTCCAATATGTAATAATAAAATATACAGATCATTTAGCGCTCCAGTATCTAATAATAAAATATACACATCATACAGTGCTCCAGTACCTAATAATAAAATATACACATCACACGTCGCTCCAGTACCTAATAATAAAATATACACATCACAGAGCGCTCTAGTACCTAATAAAATATACACATCACACAGCGCTCCAGTGCCTAATAATAAAATATACACATCACACAGCGCTCCAGTATCTAATAATAAAATATACACATCATACAGTGCTCCAGTACCTAATAATAAAATATACACATCATACAGTGCTCCAGTACCTAATAATAAAATATACACATCATACAGTGCTCCAGTACCTGATAAAATATACACAGCGCTCCAGTATCTAATAATAAAATATACACATCACACAGTGCTCCAGTACCTAATAATAAAATATACACATCACACAGCGCTCCAGTACCTAATAATAAAATATACACATCACACGTCGCTCCAGTATGTAATAATAAAATATACACATCACACAGCGCTCCAATATCTAATAATAAAATAAACACATCACACGTCGCTCCAGTATCTAATAATAAACTAAACACATCACACAGCGCTCCAGGACCCAATAAAATATCCCTATCACACAGCGCTCCAGTACCTGATATTATATACACATCACACAGCGCTCCAGTATGTAATAATAAAATATACACATCATACAGCGCTCCAGTATCTAATAATAAAATATACACATCATACAGCGCTCCAGTATCTAATAATAAAATATACACATCATACAGTGCTCCAGTACCTAAAAATAAAATATACACATCACACACCGCTCCAGTACATAATAATAAAATATACACATCAAATGTCGCTCCAGTACCTAATAAAATATACACATCACACAGCGCTCCAGTACCTAATAATAAAATATATACATCACACAGCGCTCCAGTACCTAATTATAAAATATATACATCACACAGCGCTCCAGTTTCTAATAATAAAATATATACATCACACAGCACTCCAGTACCTAATAATAAATTGCTGAAAGAATTTATATTTTTTAATTTCCTGTATGAATATATATGTTTTGTGATTCAAATATGTACTGTAGGTAATATGTATTTGGCTGTGGTTTCCCCCTCCCTTTCCCTCTCCCTTTTATGGCACTTGATCCTGTTAGGAATGTTGGACAAGTGCGCGAAAGTTGGAAGACAGAAAAAAACATCTCTGAACCATATGGTAATAATAAGTGCCTCTTTGTTAACTGTGCTGGCCAAACTCTGATGTTGTAATATATCTGTATACTGATTGGCTGTTCTATCACATTCCTGTTTGGGGCAGAAATGAACCCTGTCTATGACGAACGCTCTCATTGGGTGTTTGAAATCTAATAAATTGGTCTGTCTAACAAAGAATAGTCAGACATAATGAAAGCTATACATTGTGTGTATTTAATTTTAATGTCTCCACTATAGCGTAAGCGCGCGACTTTCTTCATTTTCTTTTTGGAGAAGGAACTTGCAGATGTTTTTGGAATTCCTGTTGTGGTAATTATAAAATAGGAAGACTGATTTTGTTTGTTTAGGCTAGGGTCAGACGAACGTGATTTCTACGGACTGTACGTCCGTGCAGTACAGACGTACGTTAATATGGAAGATGCAGTAGTGGCCACACAGTCTGTTTTTTCACTGACGTATATTTTGACGGATCTAGCAGGGAAAATAAATTAAAAAGCAAAACCATTTTGACCGTGAAAAATGCTGGATGTATAAATGCTGTCCATCTTACCACGTTCCATCACTCATACACAAAGTTATGCAGACATAGCGGACGCAGCGCACTTTGTGCGGCCGTTCTAGGGGTTGTACGTTCTTGCCTGCCTTGCGTCCATGGGCCGCGACCGTTGTGCATCCGCAGTTCAGTGCGGACATACTTCGTGTGTCGGGCTCCGATGGGCTTTCTTTCATGCTATCAGGGACGTACTTTTAGGCACCATCAAGGACGTGAACACTACGCTCGTCTGACACCAGCCTTAAAGTTATTTTTTAACAGTTGGTGTTCTGAAGTGGGGTCTGCCATTCAAATGTGCTTTACATTTACCTGTTCAGATCATGAATCTAAATGCCTTCCTAGTTATATTTAGTTTTTGTTCCTACTGTGAGAGCCTGTGTGTGTTTTTGTTGCAGGGATGTTTTATGGACGCTCTATTTGTTTTGATTTGTTTGAACTTGCCTGGAAGGATGATCTAGAATTACCTCCCCGCGGTGTTGAGGTATATTTTTGTTTCTTGAATTAAAAAGAAATAGTTTGAGACCCTGCAGTGAGCCTCACATGTGTATTGCTATTAACTTGCCCGTTTATGTATTTATTGTTGTTAACTCAGCCGAGAAAGTGTGACGTCCTCTGCCCCTGCGGCGCTGCCTGGGGGAGTTCTGGGAGCCCAGCGGCATCGCTGGCTGGCTGGGTGCCAGGAACACTAGCTGGCAGATCGATGTCTGAAGGGGCGGGGCCTGGCGTGATGACACCTGTTACAGAAAGTCATAAAATAAAAAAAATTCTAGCATTTGAGTATTTGTATTTCTGTTTGTTTGTTTATTGTAGCTCCGTTGTGTTGGAGTTTTGACTAGTCCATGCCTGCTTGTAATTGTGCATTTTATTTTTTTTAATTGATTAGATCTGTCCAGTTTTCTTCTCATATAACAAAATGGCTTTGTCTCCCATTGAGCGACACTCCCTTAGTGCTGCTGTCCCTTTTGAGCTGTTGCTGCCCTTTGTGCTGTTCCCACTTCCTTCACACCGCTGTCTTATTTTATGACCTGTGTCTCCGTACTGCAGTTGGTAACTAAATTTTTTTATATAGCTGATACTTTCTACACGATTTGATGCAATGTTTTTTTTTCCAGGTATTCTGTTTTTGTATTTTATTACTGGTCAAGGTTTCTTACTCATACTTGCTATCTGTCATGTTTTATATTTTATTACACTGTACAGCTGCCTGTGTTTCTACAAATATATAGGGACTGATTTCCTTTAAAATATGTCACTTTGCCAGTGTGTAAGCAGCTGAATTATTTATTTATTTATAAAGGATTTTACCAGGAAGGATACATTGAGATTTCTCTCGTTTATAAGTATGTCCCGGGTTCAAGAACATTGAGTGGTTACAGAAATACAAAATAGTAAAATGCAAGATATGAACACAAAACCAAATATACAGATTAATAGAAAAATAAATATGTTGGAAATAAAGTCATTATGTTACATGTTTACAGGTGCATTCCGTATTGAGGTATGTTAATAGGGAACTCTTAAGGGACTTTAGACTGTGGGAAGATTTGATGGCGTCTGGGAGGTTATTCCATATTTACGGTGCTCTGTAGGAAAATGAGGATCCTGCCACTTTCTTTTTGTATCGAAGAAATTTTATCACCAACTCATCGTGTACTAATGCGATTATAGAAGATATTTGATTTGGAATTAAGGAAATAAAACTTAAAACATCAATTATTGTCATGACAGTTTCACAAAACAGTTATATTTGATTTTGAACTAATAAGACAGAAGACAAAGAAAGAAAAAAAGAAAAGGAAACAATGCATTTATATATCTTGATGAATCATCATTGTGTTGTCTAAGTGATAATTATTCTGTATATTTTATATTTTATTATTTTTGCTGTTCGGTTTCAATTAATATTGTTCAAATTCCCTGACACATTTAGGATTATTAGAGATCACATCCAATTACGATAAGAGTTAATGCATTTGCATAAATACGTTTCATGACATATCTAGTGTTTAATGGAATATAGTTTAATTCAGGTCTAAATGATTGTAGGAAAGTTTTAATTCTGTAAAATTAATAGTTGCTTTTTTTGTTTTGTTTCAAAACAACAAACAAGAATGGATAAGATATCAATAATTATTTTTTTATATTAAAATGGGCGGAGTATGCACTTTGGCTATTTCCCTTTTCAGCCAAAGTTGCGTATATATATATAGATTTTTTTCTCTAGTGGAATGAGTCAGGCGTAGTAGGATTATTTTTTTATTGTGTGAGGCCCATAGGCATTGCGGGGAAATTTTTTAATGTATTATCTGTGTTTCTTCTGGTGTAAATTAACACATTTTATTTGTTTTCATGCACTTAAGAGTGATGTATGATAATGAATGAATGTGTATACGATTAGAGGGTATACCATATTTTCTTTTTTATTTTTTTATTTTAGAAAAAAACGTGTCACATCTTGATCATCACAAGAAAATCTGACAGTCACCAAGTGACCGAGTATGGAGCGAATCATGGACATTTTTTTTCAAGGTCAAAGGTCACAGGTAATACGCAACCAGTGCAAAGAGACAGCTTGTTCAGGAGTCCCTATGTCGGGAACTCTGATTACATTCAATGATTATGTGTCTCAAGCTGGCATGTTGCCAAAAGGCCAAACCTTGACCTTTCACTGGATAAAGACCACAGTATTAGAGGAGATATTCTTTTTTTTATTTAATCCCCTAGATAAGTGTGAGAAAGGATAGGATTTGGGAAAATGAGAATGTATTTCTTGAGAGTGTGTGTGAATGCAGGTGTGTATACGTTTTGTGGTGTGAAGCTGAACATAAGAAAACACACAGATATAGATCTGACTCATGTTGATGATTAGATAAATGAACTTTTATATTCAAGTTATTATATTTTTCTTGTTCAGTGAAGTATATTTTGGGAAATGGGAGTAAACAGTTATTTAATGTCAAGATTAGGCATATGGCCCAGGCTCCAAGTGAGGTTCGCTGGAAGAGTGAATCTAGATAGATAAGTGTATTTTATGCTCATAAAAGACCTCCTTGGGGAATCCCTTTCGTACATCGTAAAGGAATTTCATGAGACTTTTTTTCCCCTCTGAGCATCTAGAATGACCTAAAAAGGTTTAAAGCGATGACACTGAGGCCCCAGCTATAATTTGTTTAATTGCATAGGTTTGTTTTATCCTTTTGAGTGATCACAATTCTGTATGTGATCAAAGAGATGGCTGAAAGAATTTATATTTTTTAAATTCTTGTATGAATATATATGTATTGTGATTCAAATACGTACGGTAGTTAATATGTATTGGGCTGTGGTTTCCCCCCTCCCTTTTATGGCACGAAATCCTGTTAGGAATGTTGGACAAGTGCGCGAACGTTGTAAGACAGAAAAAACCATCTCTGAACTATATATGGTAATAATAAGTGCCTCTATATTAACTGTGCTGGCCAAACTCTGGGGCAGAAATGAACCCTGTCTATGACGAACGCTCTCATTGGGTGTTTGAAATCTAATAAATTGGTCGGTCTAATAAAGAATAGTCAGACATAATGAAAGCTATACATTGTGTGTAGTTGATTTTAATGTCTCCACTATAGCGTAAGCACACATCTTTCTTCATTTTCTTATTTGAGAAGGAACTTGCAGATGTTTTTGGAATTCCTATTGTGGTAATTATAAAATATGAAGACTGATTTTGTTTGTTTAAAGTCATTTTTTAACACTTGCCTCCTCCAATCAGCCACTTGCTGTCAAACGGCGCAGGCTCTGCGGCTCACGTGACCTCGTGACGTCCGCTGTCACGTGAGGGAGTTCACATGCTTGCTCGAGGTGTTCCCCAGCTCCTCCCGATTCCAAGACAACTTCCAACTTCGAGCGCAGCATCAGCTGTTCAGCGTGCCAGTGTCCTCTGATGACCCAGCTGCATCCACTCCTCAAGCTCCATCAAAGTAAGCATTAAGGTGCCATTATACCAGTCTGCCATTACACCACTGTGCCACAATACCAGTCTGCCACTATAGCACTGTGCCACAATACCAGTGTGCCATGCATACCAGCCTGATATGCCATAATATATACGCATAATGTAAATATATGCATAATGTATACACTACAAAAAAAAATGATCACCCAAGCCCAACACTAGAGTGTTCGGGTTTGGCTTGAAGAAAAGGTGGCAACCCTACCAACAGATCACCGTGTCCGTGTTTTCAGTATGCAAGATTCATTAGCTAGGGCTGAGACCCAGTGCTAATGCAGTGGCTCCCAACCGCGGTCCTCAAGTACCCATAACAGGACAGGTTTGGCAGATCACCTTCGGGAAATGCAGACTGAATCCTGCAATCACTGAGCATCAAATTAGATCACCTGTGCTGTGCTTCAGATATCTGGAAAACCTGGACTGTTGGGGGTACTTGAGGACCGCGGTTGGGAACCACTGGTGTACAGTATAGAAGTGTTTTTTTCCAGTGCAGAGTGCCGGGCCATACCTATCCCCTGCCCTCACAAGCTCGTGTAGGTATGAACACATCCAGCGCAGAGCCCTCACTCCCCCCGCATCATTTAAATCCTCCCAGGTGGCCGTATTATCCATGTTTATATGCACACATATTAATTGAGGCTGATGGGCATTGCATGGTAAATGCCACCCGACAGCACGTAGAATCACTAGACTGCATTTAATGGATCCAAAAGGAAGGCCAGGTGAGTCACAAGAACTTCCCTGCTGCAGCATATAAATAATACATGTTTCAGGGCTAGACTTATCCATGTGTTCCTTTAAACAAGGGCCTAACCCTAATAATCAGCCGCTTCCATACTATGAATAACCCCAGCATAAAAATGTTTAGAATGAAGCTATATATTAGATTTATGATACATGTCAATAAAGGATACATTTATAATAGAGCCTACTGCAACAGCAGCGACATTGCTGACCAGATCCATTACTATGGTGTATGGGACCAATAGAACACTTGTGCTGCATTCCTTTACATTGCCTGTTGTTAATTACCTATTAATTTGGTGCAAGGACCTTTGTTTTTTCCTCCTTTTCTGTCAGTTAACACCAGGGTTAAGCAGTAGGTAAATTTTTTCGATTAGTGTATGTGTAGAAATTAGTTCCGGGACCAAAGGATTGTTGGTTAGAATAGCGAATGTGCTCTCTAGCGCTGCCCATATTAAGTACAGGATGCGGTAAGTACATTGAGCTTGCGCTATGAATCGCTAATAGCCGCGCGCTAAGTGATTTTCGCTGTTTGCAGTGAGAGGCAAATGAAAATTTCGTCAGACGCTAGACTAAATTTACCTGGCGCCAACGCAAAAACATGCCATCGCTAGGGTTAAGTCACACAGGTGATATGGCCCCAGTCTGAAGCACTCGCCAAAATGCAGCATATTGGGATAAAATCCCTGCTTTCCCCCAGATGGCGTCATATTTCTCCTTGGATCAAGAAGCTTTTACCCACATATTAAATATTATAACCCTTAATATTCTGTGTCTGCAGGAAGTCATCCAGTCGCTGCTTAAAAGTCTGTACAGACTCTGACCCAACCACCTCAACAGGCAGAGAATTCCACAGCTTTATTGTTCTCACCGTAAAACAACCCTTCCTATGCTTTAGGCTGAATTTCCTTTCATCCAGTGTAAATGGGTGACCTCGTGTCCTGTGTATAGACCTGTTAATGAATAGGTTTCCAGACAGTGGTTTATAATGACCCCGTATATATTTATATAAAGTTATAAAGCAAATTTAAAAATGAGCAGATTTCCATTATTGTAGCATAGTTCTAGCTTACTCAGAATATTAGTCTTTGTGGAATAGAATGTTAATTTTGATTATTTATGGGTTACGTTCACATCCCTTACTTGAAATAAATGTTCTGATTTTCATTCTCAGAGATATTTGGTCATGAATTGGTTAACAAATATTAAATTAAGAGGTTAACCTCCACCGCATTGTTTATCGCCCGAGTTTTCCCATTTTCGCAGGACTATGATACCAGACTTTTCATCTTTGGTTTTGCTGGCCATATGCGGCTATATATTCGTTTGATTTCATGATCTTCCTTTGTATTTTTATTCCTTAAAATAAGAATTTAAAAAAAAAAAAACATTACATTAAGGGATACTTTGTAATAAACTATCCATGTAAAATGATTGTTACCGTTCATATGTCGCCAACAGTTTCCTCAGTGCTTTACAATAGAGAATTGTAGAAAATTATTTAGAACCTGAGGCCCCAGAACCAAGAGGGCCCTGGTCCGATGAGCTTATAATCTAGGAGACACTGCAATAGCTTGAGGCAAAGGTTTACCCATTCTGGAGGTTTTCTAGTAATAACATTTCTTTCCTGTAACTTGAGTGAGGATTTAAAACCACGAGGCCGTATTGCGATCTTCACGCTGACACGGGGGCGTTATTCGGGATAATGCACATCTGTAGATTTTCCTGTTGCGCCCCCCCCCCCCCATTTTTAAAGTGCTATTCTGGGTCAGGCGGAGCACCTCGCCCCGGAACACTGCGCTAACTGCCCCGATACTCATGGTAGCACTTCCACGCCATAGGACGTCGCTTCCGGGCAGCGAGTCCCGGCAATCTGGAGATCGGTCATATCCAGTGTACAGGGTTGTGGGAGTCGAGCGTAATGTGCAGTAACACAGAGTGGAACAGCCAAAATGATATAGGAATATGGGTTTTATTTACTAGAACACATGAGGGAGTTAAACAGAAAGCAATACTGATACAAATGAATAAACAGACGGGTGAGGCAGGAAAACACTGGATATTAATAAACAGATGCAGAGTTAAAAAGGAGCTAAGGAATAAGAAATAGGGCAGACTCTGAATATATATATTTAACTGAAGAAAAGCAGGAGAATAAGTATGACAATAAGGATTACAGAGAACAGCTTTTAGTAAATCAACAAGGCGGATAGTTAAAGTAGATACAAGATTGGGTGAAAACAGAGGGACACTACAGGAACAGATCATAGATACGGAGAGGAGGAACAAAAAGGGTTAACTAAGCACATTCACCACAGACTGATAACAGAGTTTAAATAAAAAGCAATGATATAATGGGGTATGATGGGGATCCAGAAGGTATTGGGAGCGATGATCCAAGTAATAAGGAGTGCAGTCCAGCAACAGAAATAAACGTGTGGGAGCAAAAGGAAAGTTCTTGAAATAAAGCGAAGTACTGTACGTGGTATCTGTGCTGAGCTGAGTAAGTAATGAATATTCATAAGGGTCAGGGAACAGGAAGTGAGCTGCTGCCCCAGGAAGTGAGCTGCTGCCCCAGGAAGTGAGCTGCTGCCCCAGGAAGTGAGCTGCTGCTGCCCCAGGAAGTGAGCTGCTGCCCCAGGAAGAGTCAGTGTGGAGGAGAGCCAGCTCAGAGTCAGGAAAGCCAGCACTCATCTCATGTATCATATAATATAGAAGTTGCTGTAAACAGAACCTGGTGGATCATTTCAATACATTAAAAAGCTGAACAACACATGGTACCAGAAGTGGACGTTTCTTCAAGTTCAACCAGTTACCAGCAAATAAAGCAACATGGATCTGCAACAAGGTGCATCACATGGCCAGCAAACCTCCCAGAGCTTCCCTGTGAGAACTGATAGCCTGAAGCCACCTCCTGAAATCAGGTTTGAGGGTAATCTGGAGGACGTGTGGAGAACATTTAAGCAGAGATTTATCCTCTATATGAAAGCAACAAACACCTGCACTTTTCCAAGTGATCAGAAAGTAGCTTTGCTTTTAACCATTGCTGGAGCAGAAGCCGCGGACATTTATAACAGCTTTCAATTATCTGAATCTGATGGTGAGAATTAGGAGATGGTCATGGAAAGATTTGCTGCATATTGTACACAAGAGAAAAATGAAACATATGAGTGTCTTTTATTTAACTCCAGGGTGCAGCTGCCACATGAGACGTGGAGGAGTTTATCACTGACCTAAGATTAAAAAGCAGGTCTTGTAACTTTGTCCCTCTGCAAGAATCTTTAATCAGAGATAGGCTTGTGATCGGCTGCAACAGTAATAAAATACGTGAGAGACTACTAAGAGATTGTGATTTGACTCTGCAGAAAGCTGTGTCCATATGTCAGTCTGCAGAGGAGACCAAAAAACAACTAGATGTTTTGTGTAAGCAAGATTGTCAGGAACTGGTTAATGAAGTCAGAAGACACAGATCTGCAGGTTCCAGAAGACAGTCCTTTCCACAAATGTCAGAGACCAAAGAATAAAGTGAATATACAAGATGCAAAGTACAGAGATGCTTCATGTGGGAAATGTGGAAAAATTCATGAGTTCCGCAAATGTCCAGCCTATGGACAGAAATGTAATATCTGCAAAAAATATAATTACTTTGACAAACAGTGTCAGCAAGATACACAACTACATGCTGTGACAACATATACCTCCAGCTCCAGTGAGGAGGATCTTTTTGTGGATGTGGTCAATCAAATACCTACAACAGATCGGGAATGGATTGTAAACATAGAAACATAGAAAATGTCGGCAGATAAGAACCTTTCGGCCCATCTAGTCTCCCCAATTACATGGATACTTTAGCTGGATTTATCTTTTGTTTAGGATAGCCTTATGCCTATCCCATGCCTGCTTAAATTCAATTACTGTTTTGGCCTCTACCACTTCTACTGGAAGACTGTTCCATGTATCCACCACCCTCTCAGTAAAATAATGCTTCCTGATGTTACTTTTAAACCTTTGCCCCTCTAATCTAAGACTATGTCCTCTTGTTTTGCTACTTTGTTTCCTTTTAAATATACTCCCTTCCTCTACCTTGTGGATTCCCTTTACGTATTTATTTGTAGAGGTAGAAGCTCATGGTGCACTGATACCATTTAAAGTAGATACTGGAGCAGAACCCAATGTTATTCCAGAGGCTCTATGGAAACAACTGCAACCTAGACCTAAACTTCAGAAACAAACTAAAGTACTGAAAGCATATAATGGACTTGACATTCCAACTGTGGGTCAATGCATACTCACCCTAAAGCATAACTCCACAGTAACAAAACACCCGTTTATTGTGGTTCCTGGAGAAAAGGTTCCTTTAATTGGATTACAATCTATACACAACTAGGACGGGTCACCAAGCTCTTTGAGATTACAGAATTGAAGCACGAGAGTCTCAATACCTTACTTGAAAAGTATAAGGATGTTTTCAGTGGACTTGGTAAACTCCCCATTAAATATAAAATTGCCTTAAAGCCGGAAGCACTGCCTGTGATTCATGCTCCTCGTAAAGTACCAGTCGCCCTAAGTGACCCACTGAAAAAAGAGTTACAGCACTTTATAAAGATGGATGTACTCGAGCAGGTACATGAACCAAATGAATGGGTTCATTCTTTGGTTATTGTGGCTAAAAAGGACGGTTCCCTACGGTTGTGTCTGGACCCTAAAGAGTTAAATGCCAGTATTAAAAGAGAACACTACCAAATACCAACATGAAATGAAATTCATGGGGAGTTGGCTGGTGCTCAGCTCTTTACATTTCTTGATGCCTCTAATGGATTTTGGCAGGTACCTCTGGCGAAAGGGAGCAGGCGCATTTGTACTTTCAATACACCCTTTGGGAGGCACGGTTTCAAGCGTCTTCCACTTGGTCTGTGCTCCGCACCTGAAATATTTCACCGAACCATCCAGCAACTTTTTGATGGGGTAGAAGGTGTCAAAGTATACATAGATGACATTTTGATATGGGGCGCTGATGAAGCTGCGCATAATGAACGACTTGAGAAAGTACTACAGATTAAACTTTAAACCCATTGTCATGTGCAATCAAACAAAGTGTAGATTTCTTCAATCAGAAATTCTGTACCTGGGAGAGATCATCTCAAATTCTGGAGTGAAGCCTGACCCTGCCAAGGTCAAGGCTATTAAGGACATGCCAAGCCCAGCAAACAAAGATTTGCAAAGATTTCTGGGAATGGTGACCTACTTGGGCAAGTTCATTGCGAATCTGTCTGACAAAACAAAACACAAGAGAGTTTTACTAGTTAAGGCTGCTGAGTGGCGCTGGGGAAAGGCGCAAGAGGCGGAATTTGTTTTACTAAAAGGAGTTGCTAATGACAGCAGCTACTCTACAGTTTTTTGATGCTTCACGTATAACAAAAATTTCCACAGATGCCTCCAAAGATGGACTTGGTGCAGTCCTTTTACAACATGATGGCACAGGGTGGAGGCCTATTGCTTACGCAGCCAGGGCATTTACAGAAACGGAATACAAGTATACTCAGATTGAAAAGGAGACACTTGGCGAAGCATTTGGCTGTGAAGCATTTCAAAATTCTCTATGGAACTTCATTTCCAATTGAAACTGATCATAAACCATTAATAACTATATCTCAGAAAGAGTTGTGGAAAGCTCCACCTAGAATTCAGAGACTGCTTCTCAAGCTGCAAAAATATGACTGTGTTGGAGTTTTCCCCTGGCAGACATATTTTAATCGCAGGCAGGTTGTCACGAATTTGGCCTGAAAGGACCAGGTCTCTGGGTGATGGAATTGATTCTGATGTGGATGTGCATATTAACTGCATTGTGATGTCAGGCGTGATCTCACCAGTCATGTGCAAAAAACTGCAACGAGCTACTGCAGAAGATGAAACTCTTCAAAATGTGATACAAGCCATACTTTCAACAAATAAGAAAATTTACACGCCGAAACAATATCTTGCACACAGGGATGAACCATCAGTGCTGGACAATGTACTCTTGAAAGGCAGGAGATTGGTAATTCCGGTTTCTCTCAGACGAGAAATGCTTCAAAAATACATGGACATTTAGGAATACAAAAATGCAAGAGGAGAGCAAGGAAATTCTTTTCTGGCCTTCCATGATGAGGGACATAGCAGCTTTAGTCTCTTCGTGTCCTACTTGTCAGGTGTTTCAGCCAGCCAGACCAAAAGAACCTTTACTTCAGGACGATATGGTGACGCTTCCTTGGCAGACAGTGGGAGTGGATATATTTTCACTTGATGGACGTGATTACATAGCAGTGCTGGACTCTTACTCATCACACCCTGAGGTTGCTAAACTCAAGAATACGTCCTCAGAACATGTGTGCTGGAAATTATGAGCAATATTTTCAAGATTTGGCATCCCTACAATCCTAAAAACTGACAATGGTCCCCAGTTTTCTTGCAGGTACTTTAAAGCATTTTCTGAAGAGTATGGATTTCTTCACAGAACCTCTAGTCCGAAATATCCTCAAAGCAATCGATTAGCTGAGTGTGGAGTTAAAATCATTAAGAGACTCTTTTCACAGGCGAGTCACTCAGGTGAGGCCCCACAGGTTGCTTTGCTTAAATTATAGAGCTACACCTTGGAGGGGGGCAAATCTCCCACAGAATTGTTCTTCGGTCGTCAGATAAAGACTAAGTTACCACAATTGAATTTGACACGGTATCACAATGACAGAAAGTTGCATACTTCCTACATTGCAAAGAAGAATGGAATTAGGGAACGTCAGAAAAGGAACTATGACAAAAGTGCCAAGAATATAAAAATGCTGCAGGTTGGGGACACTGTAAAGATCTGGACTGGTCAGCGCTGGACGAATGAAGCTGTAGTGCTGTGTCAAGTCTCAGACCGGTCCTTTGAAGGTCAAACAAAGCATGGAGTGGTGTTGAGATGCAATCAGAAACATTTATTGAAGATACCATGTCACTCTCTAGACCTACCACAGGTCACTGGACATGGATTATTTCAGTAATGGTGAGGATTCTGAGGAGGCGTGCTCTGATATGCAACATGACCGAGACGTAATTCATCGGGAACCATTTCTGATAGATACCCCTGAGGAGCCCTCATTTGAGGATACTGACAATAGAGTGGTCATTCCTGCCCCAGTAGAGCATCCCGGAAGAGCTTTACAACAGTCATCACAAGGGGACCAACATACATCAAGTGGCAGAGCTGTCAGAAGGCCACAAAGACTCATTGAAGAATGTTAACTGCTGTTGACACTAAACTCATTGACATTTCTTTATACATAGTTGTGTTCTAAGTTGATTGTCGCCAAAATGACATCTTGTTTCTTAGGAAATTGTTCTATTGTTTATTATTAATGTTTGCGTTTTGTTGTTTGTTTTTGTAGAAAAGAAAGGATGTGCTGAGCTGAGTAAGTAATGAATATTCATAAGGGTCAGGGAACAGGAAGTGAGCTGCTGCCCCAGGAAGTGAGCTGCTGCCCCAGGAAGTGAGCTGCTGCCCCAGGAAGAGTCAGTGTGGAGGAGAGCCAGCTCAGAGCAGAAAGTCAGACTCATCTCATGTATCATATAATAAAGAAGATGCTGTAAACAGAACCTCGTGGATCAGTTCAGTACATTAAAAAGCTTTACAAACACAGTATCCAAGGGGTTATTCCATAAGCGAGTCCAGGTCCATATCCAAAGGTCAAAGGGTTTTAGAAGGCAGGTAGAATCCGTATAAATAGGTCCAAAGGGCTCTGAAACCAGGGGAGCAGATCAGACTTCAACAGCAGACTTACACTGAAATGTGCACGACGATGAAGAAGCATTGCATTATGGGTCCTTTGGTGTTTTGTACAGAAGTGCAAGAATGTTAAATAAGGACACCTGACTTAACTGCTGAACATTGTAATGAATTAGGCTGAGCAGGACAGAACAAGAAAGGTATTGACAGGGTTAATATTAACACTTTGTAGTCTTTTTGCCCTTCTTGCGGGCATGGCGCCGCGAGGTATGACAAGATCGTGCAGCATCGCGGAGGGAGACAGAACTATTTGTTCCCAGTCTCACTCTGCTCGCAGCCAGAAGAAGCCAACGTTCTCACGGGGGATGAGAGGGGAGGATGGGATTTATTGGGGGGGTTTTGGGGGTGCTACATGATTTTGTGATTGCAGAAACATTTAGGAAGTGATAAGGTTTGATTTTTCGTGTCCCATCGGTAATTTCCGGCGTAACATTTTAATACCTCACTTATCAAAACGCTTTTTAATGAATGCGCTCCCAGTGTTAAGTATAGTAAGAGCGCGCAAACTATAGAAAGAGAGTGCACGCTGCGAAGCGATTTCACCCCCGTGCAGAGTCAGGAATGGAATATGAACGCCATGCGGGAAACTCGCTTATCCTGGCACTGACGCTTACATATCAAGTCGCCGCATTGGCACCAGCGATGGAATGTTGCCCGTTGTATTTCAATAGGCGTCGGTATTGTGCCGCAATCGCATTAACACAATATGACATCATCATCACCCGCCAGGATGCAGGATATTCGAGCAGATAACACAATGCTTTCATTTGTGTCTTGAGGATTTATCGGGAGCTTCAGCGCATTCCGCACACTCACAATGCTCGATTATTCTCCTAATAGAGAATTGTGGAGAATCCAGAGAAATTTGTAAATGTTCTCCTATTCTTCTGTTTGGAATCTTATTGGACGATCTCCTGGTTTACAAGACAAAATGTTGTGCGTCTGAAAATGACACCTGAAGTTATTAATGGCGCACTATGCGCCGCACTATGCACTGCATAAGTTGTCTGCTTAAATTGAGAGAGAGAAAATGCCTAACTTGTGTCTAAGTGCAAAGCAAGCACTGGAAGATAGAAAGCAGACAACAGCGAAAAATGCTAGCAGCAAAATGGCGCCAGACTTTACAGCATTGAGGGCCTGGGTGACCAGGACGGAAGTGATAGGAGACAGTACTGTAGGACATTCCATAAAGGGAATAGAAAGGGATAGACCACGACTCTGCAAAGGCTTGCAAAATGGATGAAACTCAGTGTGGTGGTGGTAGGCTGTTGAGATCTGCTATGCGATGGGGCCCAGACATCTCTTCGTATAGCAACGCAGTGAAAGGCCACAATGCGGAAACAAGCCACACTATGGTGGGAAGTCATGAAGCTCCGGTAGATCATGATGCAGCATCAATCCACATCATGGAGGTATGCCAGAAAGTGGCCACACGGTACGGTAATCCATCCGCCACAGCCCTCAATCAAGCTCTGCAGAAACAAAAAGGTGGGAAACACAGTAAAATGCAGGCAAAACCTTGAGAGAGAACAAACGTGACCAGTTCATCGCGGTGAGAGGGGGGGCTGGGAAAGGGAAGGGATTGTTTTTGATATTATTGCTGCTTGCCGCACTTTGTTTGGTTACTGATTTCCTGTACTTGCTACTTTGGGGACAGTAAAGATTATGCTAATACTCGCCTCCGGAATGCATTATTAGCGCAAAGCCACACAACTGGCGAGTCCTCGTATACACAGCGATCTTTAATAACGGTAGTAAGACATTTCAATCTAATGGTAATTAATAGGAAGGAAAAAAACACAGATGGTTCTGCATAGTTTGTGCGACTGACATGACTCGGGGGATTCCGGTTTTATGCCTCTCTGCGGCATAATTGATCCAGCATATGAATCCACACACTGTGGGGCAGCACCAGTACAGTACAATAATGCAGCATATGAATCTGCATACTGCGAGGCAGCACCTGTACAGTACAATAATGCAGCATATGAATCCACACACTGCTGGGAAGCGCCTCTCTGCGGTATAATTAATGCAGCATATGAATCCACACACTGCTGGGAAGCGCCTCTCTGCGGTATAATTAATGCAGCATATGAATCCTCACACTGCTGGGAAGCGCCTCTCTGCAGTATAATTAATGCAGTATATGAATCCACACACTGCTGGGAAGCGCCTCTCTGCAGTATAATTAATGCAGCATAAGAATCCGCACACTGCTGGGAAGCACCTCTCTGCGGTATAATTAATGCAGCATATGAATCCACACACTGCTGGGAAGCACCTCTCTGCAGTATAATTAATGCAGCATATGAATCCACTCACTGCTGGAAGCACTCTCTGCAGTATAATTAATGCAGCATATGAATCCACACACTGCTGGGAAGCGCCTCTCTGCAGTATAATTAATGCAGCATATGAATCCACACACTGCTGGGAAGCACCTCTCTGCAGTATAATTAATGCAGCATATGAATCCACACACTGCTGGGAAGCCCTCTGCAGTATAATTATTGCAGCATATGAATCCACACACTGAGTGGAAGCACCTCTCTGCAGTATAATTAATGCAGCATATGAATCCGCACACTGCAGGGAAGCACCTCTCTGCAGTATAATTAATGCAGCATATGAATCCTGCACACTGCGGGGAAGCACCTCTCTGCAGTATAATTAATGCAGCATATGAATCCACACTGCAGGGAAGCACCTCTCTGCAGTATAATTAATGCAGCATATGAATCCGCACACTGCGCGGGAAGCACTCTCTGTGGTATAATTAATGCAGCATATGAATCCACACACTGCTGGGAAGCGCCTCTCTGCAGTATAATTAATGCAGCATATGAATCCACACACTGCTGGGAAGCACCTCTCTGCAGTATAATTAATGCAGCATATGAATCCGCACACTGCGGGGAAGCACCTCTCTGTGGTATAATTAATGCAGCATATGAATCCACACACTGCTGGGAAGCACCTCTCTGCGGTATAATTTAGGCTAGGGTCAGATGAGCGCATTTTGTACGGACTGTACGTCCGTGCAGTACGGACATCGTCAGTACGGATGACGCAGTAGTGGTCACACAGTCCGTTTTTCACTGAAGTTATTTTTTGACGGATGTAGGAGGGGAAAAAAATTACAATGAAAAAACATTCTGTCCGTCAAAAATGCTGGACGTATAAATGCAGTCCGTCTGACCTCGCTCCATCACTCACAGACAAAGCTATGCGGACTTGTGGACGTGGCCACTCCGCACGTCCGTTCTAGCAGTATTACGTTCTTGCCTAACCTGCGTCCGTTTGCCGCGGCCGCAGTTCAGTGCGGACGTACTTCATGTGTCAGGCTCCAATGGACTTACTTTCATGCTATCACGGACGTACTTTTAGGCGCAATCACGGACGTGAACACTACGCTCGTCTGACCCCAGCCTAATGCAGCATATGAATCCACACACTGCTGGGAAGCGCCTCTCTGCAGTATAATTAATGCAGCATATGAATCCAGACACTGCTGGGAAGCGCCTCTCTGCAGTATAATTAATGCAGCATATGAATCCACACACTGCTGGGAAGCACCTCTCTGCAGTATAATTAATGTAGCATATGAATCCACACACTGCTGGGAAGCACCTCTCTGCAGTATAATTAATGTAGCATATGAATCCACACACTGCTGGGAAGCGCCTCTCTGCAGTATAATTAATGCAGCATATGAATCCACACACTGCTGGGAAGCACCTCTCTGCGGTATAATTAATGCAGCATATGAATCCACACACTGCTGGGAAGCACCTCTCTGCGGTATAATTAATGCAGCATATGAATCCACACACTGCTGGGAAGTGCCTCTCTGCAGTATAATTAATGCAGCATATGAATCCACACACTGCTGGGAAGCACCTCTCTGCAGTATAATTAATGCAGCATATGAATCCACACACTGCTGGGAAGCACCTCTCTGCAGTATAATTAATGCAGCATATGAATCCACACACTGCTGGGAAGCACTTCTCTGCAGTATAATTAATGCAGCATATGAATCTGCATACTGCGAGGCAGCACCTGTACAGTACAATAATGCAGCATATGAATCCACACACTGCTGGGAAGCGCCTCTCTGCAGCATAATTAATGCAGCATATGAATCCACACACTGCTGGGCAGCGCCTCTCTGTGGTATAATTAATGCAGCATATGAATCCACACACTGCTGGGAAGCGCCTATCTGCGGTATAATTAATGCAGCATATGAATCCACACACTGCTGGGAAGCGCCTCTCTGCAGTATAATTAATGCAGCATATGAATCCACACACTGCTGGGAAGCACCTCTCTGCAGTATAATTAATGCAGCATATGAATCCACACACTGCTGGGAAGCACTTCTCTGCAGTATAATTAATGCAGCATATGAATCTGCATACTGCGAGGCAGCACCTGTACAGTACAATAATGCAGCATATGAATCCACACACTGCTGGGAAGCGCCTCTCTGCAGCATAATTAATGCAGCATATGAATCCACACACTGCTGGGCAGCGCCTCTCTGTGGTATAATTAATGCAGCATATGAATCCACACACTGCTGGGAAGCGCCTATCTGCGGTATAATTAATGCAGCATATGAATCCACACACTGCTGGGAGCACCTCTCTGCAGTATAATATAATGCAGCATATGAATCCACACACTGCTGGAAGCACCTCTCTGCAGTATAATTAATGCAGCATATGAATCCATACACTGCTGGGAAGCGCCTCTCTGCAGTATAATTAATGCAGCATATGAATCCACACACTGCTGGGAAGCACCTCTCTGCGGTATAATTAATGCAGCATATGAATCCACACACTGCTGGGAAGCGCCTCTCTGCAGTATAATTAATGCAGCATATGAATCCACACACTGCTGGGAAGTGCCTCTCTGCGGTATAATTAATGCAGCATATGAATCCACACACTGCTGGGAAGTGCCTCTCTGCGGTATAATTAATGCAGCATATGAATCCACACACTGCTGGGAAGCGCCTCTCTGCGGTATAATAATGCAGCATATGAATCCACACACTGCTGGGAAGCGCCTCTCTGCAGTATAATTAATGCAGCATATGAATCCACACACTGCTGGGAAGCGCCTCTCTGCAGTATAATTAATGCAGCATATGAATCCACACACTGCTGGGAAGCACCTCTCTGCAGTATAATTAATGCAGCATATGAATCCACACACTGCTGGGAAGCGCCTCTCTGCAGTATAATTAATGCAGCATATGAATCCACACACTGCTGGGAAGTGCCTCTCTGCAGTATAATTAATGCAGCATATGAATCCACACACTGCTGGGAAGCGCCTCTCTGCAGTATAATTAATGCAGCATATGAATCCACACACTGCTGGGAAGCGCCTCTCTGCGGTATAATTAATGCAGCGTTGGAATCCACACACTGCTGGGAAGCGCCTCTCTGCAGTATAATTAAGGCTAGGGTCAGACGAACGCATTTTTCGCGTCGACCGTGGAAAAGTGCGGTCGAACGAACGGACATATTTTTTCACGGAATACGCGATAGCGGTCATACGATGCGCCTTTTCGTCCGTGATTTTGTACGGATCAACAATAAAACACTTTTTGCGTCTGGACGTTATGTTGGCCGGACATTAGCAGCGTCTGAAGTCTCCCAATCACGCAAACACGCCGCTATGCGGCCGCAGCGCACTCTGTACGTCAGTAGTAGCGGTTTGACGTTCTCGAAAAAATGCGTTCGTTTGCCACTTGCGTTGCGCGGACGAACTTTCGTGCGGCCGTACTTCGTGTGTTCCCCGGCATTGGACGTCATTTGCTGCTAGCACGGCCGTGATTTTGTGCGGCTAAACGCACGTTAAAACTGCGTTCGTCTGACCCTAGCCTTATGCAGCATATGAATCCACACACTGCTGGGAAGTGCCTCTCTGCGGTATAATTAATGCAGCATATGAATCCACACACTGCTGGGAAGCACCTCTCTGCAGTATAATTAATGCAGCATATGAATCCACACACTGCTGGGAAGCGCCGCTGCAGTATAATTAATGCAGCATATGAATCCACACACTGCTGGGAAGCGCCTCTCTGCGGTATAATTAATGCAGCATATGAATCCACACACTGCTGGGAAGCACCTCTCTGCAGTATAATTAATGCAGCATATGAATCCACACACTGCTGGGAAGCGCCGCTCTGCAGTATAATTAATGCAGCATATGAATCCACACACTGCTGGAAGCACCTCTCTGCGGTATAATTAATGCAGCATATGAATCCACACACTGCTGGGAAGCGCCTCTCTGCGGTATAATTAATGCAGCATATGAATCCACACACTGCTGGGAAGCGCCTCTCTGCGGTATAATTAATGCAGCATATGAATCCACACACTGCTGGGAAGCGCCTCTCTGCGGTATAATTAATGCAGCATATGAATCCACACACTGCTGGGAAGCACCTCTCTGCGGTATAATTAATGCAGCATATGAATCCACACACTGCTGGGAAGCGCCTCTCTGCAGTATAATTAATGCAGCATATGAATCCACACACTGCTGGGAAGAGCCTCTCTGCAGTATAATTAATGCAGCATATGAATCCACACACTGCTGGGAAGCACCTCTCTGCAGTATAATTAATGCAGCATATGAATCCACACACTGCTGGGAAGTGCCTCTCTGCAGTATAATTAATGCAGCATATGAATCCACACACTGCTGGGAAGCGCCTCTCTGCAGTATAATTAATGCAGCATATGAATCCACACACTGCTGGGAAGCGCCTCTCTGCGGTATAATTAATGCAGCGTTGGAATCCACACACTGCTGGGAAGCGCCTCTCTGCAGTATAATTAATGCAGCATATGAATCCACACACTGCTGGGAAGCGCCGCTCTGCAGTATAATTAATGCAGCATATGAATCCACACACTGCTGGGAAGCACCTCTCTGCAGTATAATTAATGCAGCATATGAATCCACACACTGCTGGGAAGCGCCTCTCTGCGGTATAATTAATGCAGCATATGAATCCACACACTGCTGGGAAGCACCTCTCTGCAGTATAATTAATGCAGCATATGAATCCACACACTGCTGGGAAGCACCTCTCTGCAGTATAATTAATGCAGCATGTGAATTCACACACTGCTGGGAAGCACCTCTCTGCAGTATAATTAATGCAGCATATGAATCCACACACTGCTGGGAAGCACCTCTCTGCAGTATAATTAATGCAGCATATGAATCCACACACTGCTGGGAAGCGCCTCTCTGCGGTATAATTAATGCAGCATATGAATCCACACACTGCTGGGAAGCACCTCTCTGCAGTATAATTAATGCAGCATATGAATCCACACACTGCTGGGAAGCACCTCTCTGCAGTATAATTAATGCAGCATATGAATTCACACAATGCTGGGAAGCACCTCTCTGCAGTATAATTAATGCAGCATATGAATCCACACACTGCTGGGAAGCGCCTCTCTGCAGTATAATTAATGCAGCATATGAATCCACACTCTGCTGTGAAGCACCTCTGCAGTATAATTAATGCAGCATATGAATCCACACACTGCTGGGAAGAATCTCTCTGCGGTATAATTAATGCAGCATAAGAATCCACACACTGCTGGGAAGCACCTCTCTGCAGTATAATTAATGCAGCATATGAATCCACACACTGCTGGGAAGCACCTCTCTGCAGTATAATTAATGCAGCATATGAATCCACACACTGCTGGGAAGCACCTCTCTGCGGTATAATTAATGCAGCATATGAATCCACACACTGCTGGGAAGCACCTCTCTGCAGTATAATTAATGCAGCATATGAATCCACACACTGCTGGGAAGCACCTCTCTGCAGTATAATTAATGCAGCATATGAATCCACACACTGCTGGGAAGCGCCTCTCTGCGGTATAATTAATGCAGCATATGAATCCACACACTGCTGGGAAGCGTCTCTCTGCAGTATAATTAATGCAGCATATGAATCCACACACTGCTGGGAAGCCCCTCCCTGCAGTATAATTAATGCTGCACATGAATCCACACACTGCTGGGAAGAATCTCTCTGCAGTATAATTAATGCAGCATGTGAATCCACACACTGCGGGGAAGCACCTTTCTGCGGTATAATTAATGCAGCATATGAATCCACACACTGCTGGGAAGCACTTCTCTGCAGTATAATTAATGCAGCATATGAATCCACACACTGCGGGGAAGCGCCTCTCTGCGGTATAATTAATGCAGCATATGAATCCACACACTGCGGGGAAACACCTCTCTACAGTATAATTAATGCAGCATATGAATCCACACACTGCTGGGAAGCGCCTCTCTGCAGTATAATTAATGCAGCATATGAATCCACACACTGCTGGGAAGCGCCTCTCTGCAGTATAATTAATGCAGCATATGAATCCACACACTGCTGGGAAGCACCTCTCTGCAGTATAATTAATGCAGCATATGAATCCACACACTGCTGGGAAGCGCCGCTCTGCAGTATAATTAATGCAGCATATGAATCCACACACTGCTGGGAAGCACCTCTCTGCGGTATAATTAATGCAGCATATGAATCCACACACTGCTGGGAAGCGCCTCTCTGCGGTATAATTAATGCAGCATATGAATCCACACACTGCTGGGAAGCTCCTCTCTGCGGTATAATTAATGCAGCATATGAATCCACACACTGCTGGGAAGCGCCTCTCTGCGGTATAATTAATGCAGCATATGAATCCACACACTGCTGGGAAGCACCTCTCTGCGGTATAATTAATGCAGCATATGAATCCACACACTGCTGGGAAGCGCCTCTCTGCGGTATAATTAATGCAGCATATGAATCCACACACTGCTGGAAGCACCTCTCTGCGGTATAATTAATGCAGCATATGAATCCACACACTGCTGGGAAGCGCCTCTCTGCAGTATAATTAATGCAGCATATGAATCCACACACTGCTGGGAAGAGCCTCTCTGCAGTATAATTAATGCAGCATATGAATCCACACACTGCTGGGAAGCACCTCTCTGCAGTATAATTAATGCAGCATATGAATCCACACACTGCTGGGAAGTGCCTCTCTGCAGTATAATTAATGCAGCATATGAATCCACACACTGCTGGAAGCGCCTCTCTGCAGTATAATTAATGCCAGCATATGAATCCACACACTGCTGGGAAGCGCCTCTCTGCGGTAATAATTAATGCAGCGTTGGAATCCACACACTGCTGGGAAGCGCCTCTCTGCAGTATAATTAATGCAGCATATGAATCCACACACTGCTGGAAGCGCCGCTCTGCAGTATAATTAATGCAGCATATGAATCCACACACTGCTGGGAAGCACCTCTCTGCAGTATAATTAATGCAGCATATGAATCCACACACTGCTGGGAAGCGCCTCTCTGCGGTATAATTAATGCAGCATATGAATCCACACACTGCTGGGAAGCACCTCTCTGCAGTATAATTAATGCAGCATATGAATCCACACACTGCTGGGAAGCACCTCTCTGCAGTATAATTAATGCAGCATATGAATTCACACACTGCTGGGAAGCACCTCTCTGCAGTATAATTAATGCAGCATATGAATCCACACACTGCTGGGAAGCGCCTCTCTGCAGTATAATTAATGCAGCATATGAAACCACACTCTGCTGTGAAGCACCTCTGCAGTATAATTAATGCAGCATATGAATCCACACACTGCTGGGAAGAATCTCTCTGCGGTATAATTAATGCAGCATAAGAATCCACACACTGCTGGGAAGCACCTCTCTGCAGTATAATTAATGCAGCATATGAATCCACACGCTGCTGGGAAGCGCCTCTCTGCAGTATAATTAATGCAGCATATGAATCCACACACTGCTGGGAAGCGCCTCTCTGCGGTATAATTAATGCAGCATATGAATCCACACACTGCTGGGAAGCGCCTCTCTGCAGTATAATTAATGCAGCATATGAATCCACACACTGCTGGGAAGCGCCTCTCTGCGGTATAATTAATGCAGCATATGAATCCACACACTGCTGGGAAGCACCTCTCTGCAGTATAATTAATGCAGCATATGAATCCACACACTGCTGGGAAGCACCTCTCTGCGGTATAATTAATGCAGCATATGAATCCACACACTGCTGGGAAGCACCTCTCTGCAGTATAATTAATGCAGCATATGAATCCACACACTGCTGGGAAGCACCTCTCTGCAGTATAATTAATGCAGCATATGAATCCACACACTGCTGGGAAGCGCCTCTCTGCGGTATAATTAATGCAGCATATGAATCCACACACTGCTGGGAAGCGTCTCTCTGCAGTATAATTAATGCAGCATATGAATCCACACACTGCTGGGAAGCCCCTCCCTGCAGTATAATTAATGCTGCACATGATTTCACACACTGCTGGGAAGAATCTCTCTGCAGTATAATTAATGCAGCATGTGAATCCACACACTGCGGGGAAGCACCTTTCTGCGGTATAATTAATGCAGCATATGAATCCACACACTGCTGGGAAGCGCCTCTCTGCAGTATAATTAATGCAGCATATGAATCCACACACTGCTGGGAAGCACCTCTCTGCAGTATAATTAATGCAGCATATGAATCCACACACTGCTGGGAAGCGCCTCTCTGCGGTATAATTAATGCAGCATATGAATCCACACACTGCTGGGAAGCGCCTCTCTGCAGTATAATTAATGCAGCATATGAATCTGTGACGGAACGGGGTGTCACCGTCCGCCTGCGGGTGTGCTCCAATCTGCGTAACCCCCTTTTTATGCTGCCGGCCCGACTACCGAGTTGCGACACTCGGCGTCTCGAGCGGCCGTATGGGACCTTGTGATGGTGTGAAGGTAACCCCCGTGTGAGCCCAGCCCGACCACCGAGTGACGGCACTCAGCGTCCCGAGCAGCTGGTCACTGACCTGGTTTGGAGGGTTTATTCCGTTTATAGATCGGTTCGGATCTTCCGGCGGTAGACGGGTGAATATTCGACCAGCCAGGAATATTCGGATCGTCCGGCGGCTGGTGCGGGCACACACTTCGCGGCACGGATTATTCGGATCTTCCGGCAATAGTACAGGACGGGCAGTCAACTGATCCGGATCGCGAAGCGGTCGATGCGCTCACTTACTGAACCGACTCCTCAGCAGCTGGATGAGGGGTTGTGTAGCCGATCAGAATTCAACCGCGCGGCGGTCGATGCGCCCGCGCCGAGCAGAGCCCTCGAACCTCACCGTGGCTCAGTAGTAAGAACTGTACAGGCGGCCAAGAATATTCCTTCGCGCGGCGGGCGTTGCACGCACTCTGCACCCCGACTTGAACCAGCTCTGCGCCCCGAATATCGCGCGGGATCTCGGATGCGTGAGAAATGAGTAGGAAATCAGAGACATGAGGCGCTGCTGCATGAACTCAGGAACAACACCTCTTTATTAACACAGACACATGCCTTTGTAACCTTCTACCATGAGCTCCACATCTGGGAACCACCCCTGCCCGCCCCCACAGGTCTCATTGGCCACAACACGGGGAGTTGCCGATGTGGGACAGGAAGAACTGAATCGGCCATTTTACCTTCCTGATTCACCCGATCAGCCACGAGGCGATGGGAAATGGCGGCAACACAACAGACAGATACGTTTCACACATGAACACTGTGTTTATAAAAAACTGCTGGTATTTTGACTGTCCTTAAGGGGATAATTGTCTGTGCAAACAGTCTCTGGCTGAGGGTGATAAGCCATTCCCTCACACTCCTCCCCCTCCCCAAAGTCCGACGCACCCGGTTGGACCCCAACGGGTCGCACCGGGAAGTCGGTGTTCTCAGGTCCATAGTCCGTTGGGAGAGGCCTAGTCACCAGGCTTCTCCATTTGGCCCGGCGGCTGTGCCAAGCGGGGAGAGGCCACACAGGCCTGGGGTCACCACCTCGGGCAACAGGGGTCGGTGGCGGAACCGGGGCACGGCCCGGGCCACCTCTGGTCACCTCTCGCACCTGGGAAAACCGAGGGCCAACTGCCTGCGGCCTAAGCGCCTGGATCAATTGCTGAGGGGAACAGTGGCTGCGTGGGGCCGTCAGGCCACAGGGTTGGGAAATGGGCAGAGCGGACGCAGGCTCTGCCCTGGGGCCAGCGCGTCGGCCGGGCAGGGACCTCCTTGTGGGAGGGTGGCTCCTGCCATCTCCCAGGCGATCAGTGGCTGCGAGCAAAGCAGCTGGGGTGACCCTGGCTGCTCCTCAGGGTATACAGCCGGAAGTGGGCAGAGGCCAGCGGCACTCTGCCCCGTGGCCAGCTCTTCTGCTGGAGAGGGAAGTACCGGAACAAAGTCCAGGGGGTTGGATGGAGTAAGCGGCTGTGGACTCAACAGCTCAAAAATATCCCCTTCCTGCTCTTTGGCACAGAGGGAAAAGGATGGACAGAGGCCAGCGGCGCTCTGCCCCGTTGCTAGCTCCTCCGCTAGGGGGTTGAGTGCGGTAACAACTACCGGGGTCGGAGGGGAACGATGGCGGCGAGCTCAACAGCTGGTGTGAACCGGCGGGGTTCCTCAGAACATTCAGACTGTGGGCAGAGGCCAGCGGCGCTCTGCCCCGTGGCCAGCTCTTCCGCTGGGTGGTGGGATACAACGCTGGTATCCAGGGAACCGGAGAACGACAGCTGCGGGGTCGCCAGCACGGAGAAATCCTGCGGCTCCTCAGGGCATTCGGCAAGTGGGCAGAGGCTAGCGGCACTCTGCCCCGTGGCCAGCTCTTCCACTGGGGGGTTAGATGCAGGCACAACTTGGGAGGGGTCGGGAAATAACAACGGCTGCGTGCCGAACAGCTGGGGTGAACCCGGCTGCTCCTCAGGGCATACCACAGGGAGTGGGCAGAGGCCAGCGGCGCTCTGCCCTGTTGCCAGCTCTTCTGCTGGGAGGACAGGTTCTTCAACCTCCAGAACCATCAAGGGCTGTACGCTCAACAGCTGGTGGGAACTCGGCGGCTCCTCAGAACATTCGGACCGTGGGCAGAGGCCAGCGGCGCTCTGCCCCGTTGCCAGCTCTTCCGCTGGACCGCGGACACGGCCACCGTGTCTTCCGGCGGGTTTAGGAGAACAATTTCTTCTCTGGGCCACTCGGGCCCATCACACGGCCCATCCTGGTCACTTGGCACCTGCTGTGCCTCTTCAAACCGGGCCGGCTCTTCTACTGTGGTCTCGATGAGGACCCATGAGCACATCTCGGGCTCTTCCCTCTCACAGTCTCTTTCAGGGGGCAGCGCCTCCTCCCTGACTTCTTGGCGGACCTCGTCCTGCCACTCAGGTCCAGTGGGCTCCATCATGGACCCGTGGTACTGATCCAGGCTCTCTTGCAGCCTTCTCAGAAAATCACGGTCCATGTCCTCGACGGGGAATGTGGCGTCCTCGAATGTGACTCCAGCGGGCTGTAAGTCCCTGTCCAAGGTCCGCTGGGCTGTGCGGGTTCCCCAATATAGGCTCCAGTCGAGCTGTAAGTCCCGTACGGGTATCGCTGGGGGGTGCAGAATCCCAGGGTGAAGCTCCAGTCGAGCTGTAAACCTCATCCCACGGATCTACGGAATAAGAGTCAGGGTTAACATATTCAATCTGTGTCTCCCAGAGCGCCGCCAACCGCAGCTCGTGCTGACGCTCCTTTTCTTGCTCTTCCTCTTGCTGAGTCTCCTGGATCGCCTTTCTTATCTCGGCCTCCGTTGGGGCAGCTCCGAGCAGGGCGATCCGCTGCCGAGCTCTCCGGACGAAGGTACTTTCCGCTTCCTCAACCAGGACAGGGGTGGGGGCGGTGGCGTCACCACCGCCGCGCGCACCGGTCTTGTGCCTGCAACTCCTTAATTAAGGTCTTCCGGCGCTTAGAGCCCGGGGTACCTCCACGACACTCCAGCATGTCCCGCAGGGTGTCTCGGGTGTAGTAGCTATACGTGGCCATGATGAATTCTTCGGGGTGATGTTATACGTTGCAGAGAGCAATCCCACCGCTGCCACCAGTGTGACGGAACGGGGTGTCACCGTCCGCCTGCGGGTGTGCTCCAATCTGCGTAACCCCCTTTTTATGCTGCCGGCCCGACTACCGAGTTGCGACACTCGGCGTCTCGAGCGGCCGTATGGGACCTTGTGATGGTGTGAAGGTAACCCCCGTGTGAGCCCAGCCCGACCACCGAGTGACGGCACTCAGCGTCCCGAGCAGCTGGTCACTGACCTGGTTTGGAGGGTTTATTCCGTTTATAGATCGGTTCGGATCTTCCGGCGGTAGACGGGTGAATATTCGACCAGCCAGGAATATTCGGATCGTCCGGCGGCTGGTGCGGGCACACACTTCGCGGCACGGATTATTCGGATCTTCCGGCAATAGTACAGGGACGGGCAGTCAACTGATCCGGATCGCGAAGCGGTCGATGCGCTCACTTACTGAACCGACTCCTCAGCAGCTGGATGAGGGGTTGTGTAGCCGATCAGAATTCAACCGCGCGGCGGTCGATGCGCCCGCGCCGAGCAGAGCCCTCGAACCTCACCGTGGCTCAGTAGTAAGAACTGTACAGGCGGCCAAGAATATTCCTTCGCGCGGCGGGCGTTGCACGCACTCTGCACCCCGACTTGAACCAGCTCTGCGCCCCGAATATCGCGCGGGATCTCGGATGCGTGAGAAATGAGTAGGAAATCAGAGACATGAGGCGCTGCTGCATGAACTCAGGAACAACACCTCTTTATTAACACAGACACATGCCTTTGTAACCTCTACCATGAGCTCCACATCTGGGAACCACCCCTGCCCGCCCCCACAGGTCTCATTGGCCACAACACTTGGGGGAGTTGCCGATGTGGGACAGGAAGAACTGAATCGGCCATTTTACCTTCCTGATTCACCCGATCAGCCACGAGGCGATGGGAAATGGCGGCAACACAACAGACAGATACGTTTCACACATGAACACTGTGTTTATAAAAAACTGCTGGTATTTTGACTGTCCTTAAGGGGATAATTGTCTGTGCAAACAGTCTCTGGCTGAGGGTGATAAGCCATTCCCTCACAGAATCCACACACTGCTGGGAAGCGTCTCTCTGCAGTATAATTAATGCAGCATATGAATCCACACACTGCTGGGAAGCGCCTCTCTGCGGTATAATTAATGCAGCATATGAATCCACACACTGCTGGGAAGCACCTCTCTGCAGTATAATTAATGCAGCATATGAATCCACACACTGCTGGGAAGCGCCTCTCTGCGGTATAATTAATGCAGCATATGAATCCACACACTGCTGGGAAGCACCTCTCTGCAGTATAATTAATGCAGCATATGAATCCACACACTGCTGGGAAGCGCCTCTCTGCAGTATAATTAATGCAGCATGTGAATCCACACACTGCTGGGAAGCGTCTCTCTGCAGTATAATTAATGCAGCATATGAATCCACACACTGCTGGGAAGCGTCTCTCTGCAGTATAATTAATGCAGCATATGAATCCACACACTGCTGGGAAGCACCTCTCTGCGGTATAATTAATGCAGCATATGAATCCACACACTGCTGGGAAGCACCTCTCTGCGGTATAATTAATGCAGCATATGAATCCACACACTGCTGGGAAGCGCCTCTCTGCGGTATAATTAATGCAGCATATGAATCCACTCACTGCTGGGAAGCACCTCTCTGCGGTATAATTAATGCAGCATATGAATCCACACACTGCTGGGAAGCACCTCTCTGCAGTATAATTAATGCAGCATATGAATCCACACACTGCTGGGAAGCACCTCTCTGCGGTATAATTAATGCAGCATATGAATCCACACACTGCTGGGAAGCGCCTCTCTGCAGTATAATTAATGCAGCATATGAATCCACACACTGCTGGGAAGCACCTCTCTGCAGTATAATTAATGCAGCATATGAATCCACACACTGCTGGGAAGCACTTCTGTTCTCTGCAGTATAATACCTGCCGGTACCAAAATAATCCCATAGGTTTCAATGTTAGAAAAAATCCCTGTGTTTATTAAATATTTATTAAACCGTTTATTATTTTCAATTGCAGCAATAAGCCATTTTGTTTATTTTTTAGGATTTTTTTGCCATTTCTCGGGAATTTTTGGGTTAATATTTAGGTTTCCTAATTTATTTTAAATGTAATGACGAGGTCTGTTTTTTCTTTGCTGAACGCATGCAGTTGTATTAATTTTTTCTTACAGTCCTTGTGCGTTCAGCAATGAATTGGATGCATTACAGTTTGTCAGAACCATGGACAGTTCCAAACCTGCCATTAACCATGGTCCTGAATGTGAAATATAGATTGATATGTTTTCACTTTCAGGAACTGTCCATGGTACTGTCACTCAGAACCATGGACAGTTAAAGTGAAACATCCAGGACCATGGTTAACGGCAGGCTTGGTCCATGGTTCTGGCACAATGTAATTCATCCAATTCATTGCTGAATGCACACAGATTGTAAGAAAAAAATAATACAACTGCATGCGTTCAGCAATGAAAAAACAGACCTCGCTATTACATTTAAAATAAGTTAGGAGACATAAAGATTAACCCTAAAATTCACCAAAAAATCTTAACAAAATAAACAAAATGGCATTTGCTGCAATTGAATATAATTAACGGTTTAATAAATATTTAATAAAAACATGAATATTTTTTTACATTGAAAACTATGGTGGAAAAAAGCCTTGTTTCTTTAAAATAAGTTAGGAAACCTAAATTTTCACCAAAAAAATCCCCAAAAATGCCAAAAAAACCTGAAAAATTTAGATAAGGGACTTTCATTTTATGGGTAGTAATCGGTTTCCTATTTTGAAATAACCAATAAAAAACAAAATAACTCATAAAAACTAAATACAAATCAATACAAAATTACTCACAAAAACAAAAAAAATGAAAGTAACACATTGAAACAGAATGCCGAATCGATCCGAAATTAGGAATCGATCAGAATGCCGAATTGATCCAAAACCCTGAAATGAAACCAAAACCTGTCCGAAATGTAAAAAAAGCTAACCAAAAAACCCCAGCATGCACATCTCTATTAACCAGTCGTATCTTTTCAGAGCACCGTCTCCCACAGACCCCCAGGGTCCCTTTAATAAGAAGCAGAGGCGCGTGTGATCAGTTTGTGTGCTTTATTATAAAATAACTTACAGTCTGTGTCCTGACAGCAGCCCATACTATATCGGGGTACACACTCTTCTACATAATAAAATCTTTGGCTTGAAAGGACAGTCCTGTTCCTCAGTATGGAAAGGGGGACTCGGGGGGACTCGGAGATGTGTTAGGTTTGGAATCAGGATGGAGAGCACCCTGAAATAAAACATGGAGAACACGGACTCCCGGTGATCAAACAACGTGCCCTTACCTGAAGGGGAGGATTTAAAGGGGCAGTTTCTGGCTATATTGACATATCTGGGCAATATGTTGGGGGTCACATCCTGGTCCCACCTGTCTGAGTCCAGTGCATATGTTGGGGCAGCACCCTCCAGTCCACCTTCATAATCCTTCCCCACCCATCTAGCTTTGGGATCCAAGAAAAATGAGAGGTATAACCCTGTCACACGGTCTGTGAGGAGGAAGACCCCAAACCCGCCCTGCCTTTGGTCCAGACAGTAGTGGGGGGGGGGGTTGCACTGTCTTTGGGGATTTGCTCCCTTGGCAGATCTTGGCATCTTCTCGCCCATGTCCTGAACAGTAGTAGTTGAGTGGTTGTAGAGTTTCTGGAAGCGGAGCCCCAGCCTGCCCCTCAGCTTCCCTCATACGACGCTGCACGGCGGCAGCTGAGTGCTTACTAAGTCTTTGGAAGTAGACCCCCAACCTGCCCCTCACTCACTTTCCTCCTTGTCCTGCACAGTAGTGGTGGAGTGGTTATATAGTCCTTGGGCCATGAGGTGCAAGGCCAGTCCATTTTTTAACCCCGAAGCTTTCTTGATCTTTGCCCGTTTGTTCTGGAACCAGATCTTTATCTGAGACTCATTCAGGTTGAGTTCTTGGGCCAGACTTTGCCGCCTCTGTTCGGTGATGTAACGGTTTGCCTGAAACTCGTTCTTCAGCCTCTGCAGCTGCTCCGCGGTAAACGCCGTCCTCGGCCTCTTATCCTCCTTTTCATTCTTTTTCTTCTTTAGTTTCCTGGTCCGCGGCCCTGGAGGAAAAGGAAGGGATAATTACACAGAGGACACGTCTGCCAGCAAGAGCGTCTGTTATGAATATCCTCCTCCATACAGCACAGCCAGATGCATGATGGGTACAAATCCACAGCAACAAACAGCAAACATACACAACTAAAGTGGCGCAAACACCACACCTAACAACTGTATATCACAAGCTTATACTCATACTAGAGGCATTTCGTTGCTTTCCTGAACGCCGCACTCTGGCGAGTTTGATTCGCTGACCCTGCGGGTAAGGCTAGGGTCAGACCAGCGTGATTTCTACGGACTGTGCGTTAGTACGGAAGACGCAGTAGTGGCCACACAGTCCGTTTTATTCACTGATGTATATTTTGACGGATGTAGGAGGGAAAATAAAATAAAAAACAAAATCATTTTGTCCGTGAAAAATGCTGGAGGTGTAAATGCTGGACGTATAAATGCTGGACGTATAAATGCTGGATGTATAAATGCTGGATGTATAAATGCTGGACGTATAAATGCTGGACGTATAAATGCTGGATGTATAAATGCTGGACGTATAAATGCTGGACGTATAAATGCTGGACGTATAAATGCTGGACGTATAAATGCTGGACGTGTAAATGCCGGGCGTGTAAATGCCGGACGTATAAATACTGGACGTATAAATGCTGGACGTATAAATGCTGGACGTATAAATGCTGGACGTATAAATGCTGGATGTATAAATGCTGGACGTATAAATGCTGGACGTATAAATGCTGGACGTATAAATGCTGGACGTGTAAATGCCGGGCGTGTAAATGCCGGACGTAGAAATACTGGACGTATAAATGCTGGACGTATAAATGCTGGACGTATAAATGCTGGACGTATAAATGCTGGACGTATAAATGCTGGATGTATAAATGCTGGACGTGTAAATGCTGGAGGTATAAATGCTGGGCGTATAAATGCTGGAGGTATAAATGCTGGACGTATAAATGCTGGACGTATAAATGCTGGAGGTATAAATGCTGGAGGTATAAATGCTGGACGTATAAATGCTGGACGTATAAATGCAGTCCATCTGACCACGTTCCATCACTCACACACAAAGCTATGTGGACATTGCGGACGCAGCGCACTTTGTGCGGCCGTTCTAGGGGTTGTACGTTCTTGCCTGCCTTGTGTCCGTGTGCCGCGGCCGTTGTGCATCCGCAGTTCAGTGCGGACGTACTTCATGTGTCAGGCTCCAATGGACTTTCTTTCATGCTATCACGGACGTACTTTTAGGCGCAATCACGGACGTGAACACTACGCTCGTCTGACACCAGCCTTATTCGGCATAGACCGCAGGGACCCCGAAGCGCAGCGAACGAGCCACCGAACACATCTGAAAAAACACTGCAAAACCGCCAAATCAATCTGAAAAACTGTCGCAAAAGACGATCCAAAAAACCACCAAAAACCTGCCGAATGCATCCGACGATATGCCGCAAAACCACCAAATCAATCAGAAAAAAGTCGATGACCCACCAAACAGAGCACCGCCCAGCCGCCGGAAAAAGCTGCCAAGCCGCCGAACACAGCACCGACCAGCCACCGGAAAAAGCTGCCAAACCGCTGAACAGAGCACCGACCAGCCGCCGGAAAAAGCTGCCAAGCCACCGCCGAACAGGGGTGAAAGAAAAAAAAAAGCCATTTATAAAACGCGTTTGCAAAAAAAACTCCTGCACAAAAATGTTTGGAATTAATATATAAGATCCTATGAAAAAAAATAAAAAGGTCTGTTACAGGAAAAAAAAAAGCCGTTTCAGAAAAAAATAAAAAATAAATCGGGAAAAAACTTCGCTAAAAGAATTAAATTCACAAAAATGCCTAAAAAATCCCAAAATTAAATAAGTAAAGAGACTTTTTGCTGCAGATTAAAATGATAAACAGTTTATTAGATATTGGATTAAAACGGGAATATTTGTAACATTGAAGCCTATACGATTCGCCTGAATAAACCTGTCGAATGAAACCACTGAACATCAGGGCATTTCACGGACATTTCTCTGCTGTTCAATGTGAATAGATTAACCATTGCTTCTCTATGGGGAATTTCACTGCCGCCGAACAGCACCGTATTTCACTGCCGCCGAACAGGCATTGTATTTTGCTGCCACTGGACAGGCACCGTATTACACTGCCGCCAAACAGCACCATATTTCACTGCCGCCGAACAGCACCGTATTTCACTGCCGCCAAAAAGACACTGTATTTCACTGCCACCAAACAGGCACCGCATTACACTGCCGCCAAACAGCACCATATTTCACTGCCGCTGGACAGCACCGTATTTCACTGCCGCCGAACAGCACCGTATTTCACTGCCGCCAAACAGACACTGTATTTCACTGCCGCCAAACAGGCACCGTATTACACTGCCGCCAAACAGGCACCGTATTTCACTGCCGTCGAACAGGCACCGTATTTCACTGCCGTTGAACAGGCACCGAATTACACTGCCGCCAAACAGACACTGTATTTCACTGCCGTCAAACAGACACCGTATTACACTACTGCCAAACAGGCACCGTATTTCACTGCCGTCGAACAGGCACCGTATTTCACTGCCGTTGAACAGGCACCGAATTACACTGCCGCCAAACAGACACTGTATTTCACTGCCGTCAAACAGACACTGTATTTCACTGCCGTCAAACAGGCACCGTATTTCACTGCCGTCGAACAGGCACCGTATCTCACTGCCGTCGAACAGGCACCGAATCACACTGCTGCCAAACAGACACTGTATTTCACTGCCATCAAACAGGCACCGTATTTCACTGCCGTCAAACAGGCACTGTATTTCACTGCCGCCAAACAGGCACTGTATTTCACTGCTGCCGAACAGACACTGTATTTCACTGCCGCCGAACAGACACTGTATTTCACTGCCGCCAAACAGACACCATATTTCACTGCCGCCGAACAGGCACCGTATTTCACTGCCGCCAAACAGACACTGTATTTCACTGCCGCCAAACAGACATCATATTTCACTGCCGCCGAACAGGCACCGTATTTCACTGCCGCCAGACAGCACCGTATTTCACTGCCGTCGAACAAGCACCGTATTTCACTGCCGCCAAACAGGCACTGTATTTCACTGCCGCCAGACAGCACCTTATTTCACTGCCGTCGAACAGGCACCGTATTTCACTGCCGTCGAACAGGCACCGTATTTCACTGCCGCCGAACAGGCACCGTATTTCACTGCCGCCAGACAGCACCGTATTTCACTGCCGCCGAACAGGCACCGTATTTCACTGCCGCCAGACAGCACCGTATTTCACTGCCGCCGAACAGGCACCGTATTTCACTGCCGTCGAACAGGCACCGTATTTCACTGCCGCCGAACAGGCACCGTATTTCACTGCCGCCAGACAGCACCGTATTTCACTGCCGTCGAACAGGCACCGTATTTCACTGCCGCCGAACAGGCACCGTATTTCACTGCCGTCGAACAGGCACCAAATTTCACTGCCGTCGAACAGGCACCGTATTTCACTGCCGCTGAACAGGCACCGTATTTCACTGCCGCCAGACAGCACCGTATTTCACTGCCGCTGAACAGGCACCGTATTTCACTGCCGCCGAACAGGCACCGTATTTCACTGCCGCCAGACAGCACCGTATTTCACTGCCGCTGAACAGGCACCGTATTTCACTGCCGTCGAACAGGCACCGTATTTCACTGCCGCCGAACAGGCACCGTATTTCACTGCCGCAGAACAGGCACCGTATTTCACTGCCGTCGAACAGGCACCAAATTTCACTGCCGTCGAACAGGCACCGTATTTCACTGCCGCCGAACAGGCACCGTATTTCACTGCCGCAGAACAGGCACCGTACTAGCCTGCAATTCACCAGTATTTGGGAAACTGCTGCTCTCTGAATGGCCGAAAGGCCATGAAATCTCACCGTACGGGGAAACTCACTGTTCGGTGCCATTTCGTGGTCAGTTCAGCTCTCTGAATAATCCTGATAATCTTGATCTCCAGCAATACAGAAAGAGCAGAGAAAATACTAACAAATAATGCAGGAATTTATTACAACATTAAAAACATAATATCATAAAACAGCACCTAAAAGACATCCATAAACACCTTGTACTCAAAGACCTCCAGATATAAAGCTCCAGGGAGTCCAGACTCAGAGCTCCACAGAAGGTCCGGTGCAGCCTTTCTCAAGGATTATGGAAATATCTGGGAACAAAGCTTAATGCTTTCCTTAAACAGACCCTCTACTCATCCTGTATCTTTTAAAGTGGGCGGGATGTGAGCAGTGACCCCTTCTCCCCCCATCTGGTGAGTTTCCTCCCCCCACACAGCATCACCAGTAGCTGGGATTTTGACTTTCCCGGCTGCCGGTCACCAGATCGGTCACTAGTGATTATTGCTGCCTCTCTGAGAACACTCGCTACAGCGGTCTCACAGGGTGACATCACGTCACACACAGAGAGCAGCCGACGTCACCCTGTGAGACCGCTGTAGCGAGTGTTCTCAGAGAGGCAGCAATAATCTGATCTGTGCATGCGCGCGCGGCTCTGATCCATCGCTCTGCACAGGTGCTACAGAACGTGTGTACTTAAAGTGCGCGAGTCCCGTAGTGCTGCGTAATGTGCGGCTCCTACACTACACAAGCACAAACTGCAGAGAAAAGCTTCAGTGGCTTCTGGATCCCTGAGCCGAAGAGGAGGAGCAGCGCCGGGCAATGTGAGGAAAAACACCCAAAAAGAGAAAATATAAATGATTGGGCAGAGGCTGACAGCAGGATCTGTCAAATTAAAAGCAAAAGACGGGAAAGTCTTATTGTCAATTCAATATCTCTTTAATCATTCCCTGGAGTATTTAAAGGGCTTAAAGCTCCTGATGAAGTCTGGAATTGACACAAAAGAAACGCCTTAGGCTTTGTCCCTGGATTCTTCCAAACAGCACCCTGGGGAGCCGCTGTGCCGCACCTTTTCATACACTGCACTTTATTTGGTGGTTCATTTATCGGTCGCTTCCGATATTTCCAAATTGGTCTGAATCGAAAGATTGAAAACTTCTAATATTATGAATCTGCAGCTTCTGATTATTTCAAAGCCAGATATAATATGAACCAAACCCAATATCTTACCTTGCACATATCTAATGAATAATATGGATAATATTGTGAGGTGTAATATGTACAATACCATATGGTATAATAACATGAAGTATAAAATGTATAATAACATGACGTATAATATGTATAGTATAGTGAGGTGTATATATACAATAACGTGAGGTATAATATGTATAGTATCATGAGGTATATATACAATAACGTGAGGTATAATATGTACAATACCATATGGTATAATAACATGAAGTATAATATGTATAGTATCGTGAGGTATATATACAATAGCGTGAGGTATAATATGTATAATATCGTGAGGTATATATACAATAACGTGAGGTATAATATGTATAGTATAGTGAGGTGTATATATACAATAACGTGAGGTATAATATGTACAATACCATATGGTATAATAACATGAAATATAATATGTATAATAACAGGAGATATACTATGTACAATACTATTTGGTATAATAACATGAAGTATAATATGTATAGTATAGTGAGGTATATATACAATAACATGAGGTATAATATGTATAGTATTGTGAGGTATATATACAATAACGTGAGGTATAATGTGTATAATAACAGGAGGTATAATATGTACAATACTATTTGTTATAATAACATGAAGCATAATATGTATAGTATAGTGTGGTGTATATATACAATAACGTGAGGTATAATATGTACAATACCATATGGTACAATAACATGAAGTATAATATGTGTAATAACATGAGGTATAATATGTACAATATCATCTGGTATAATAACATGAGGTATAATATGTACAATATCATCTGGTATAATAACATGAGGTATAATATGTATAGTAACGTGAAGCATAATATTTATAATAACATGAGGTAAAATATTGATAATAATGTGAGGTACAGTAACGTGAGGTATAATAACATGAGGTATAATATGTAAAATAATGTGAGGTGTTTTATGTATAATATTGTGAGGTATAATAATGGGATGTGTAAGAAATGCGTGTAATGTGCAGCAGGTTGCTGATCCTTGCCCTAGTCACTCTCATACTCTGACCACACTCACACTACTGCCAAACTCTTGCAGCAGGCACACGTTCACACTCCCTATATTATTATTATTCTTTATTTATATAGCGCCAGCATATACCGCAGCGCTTGACAATGAGCACAATATAGACAGGGTTGCAATACACTGAGACTGAACAACATTTTGATAAACCAGTACATGTCCTCATTACATTCTCCCTCACTATCTGACTTGAATCTTCCATTCCTACATTCTTTCACTGTTTAGTAGATAAACCTCCAAAATAATGCATTCATGTTGCTTTGCAATGTAATCAATAATTACATTGATGTAATATTGTGATTATGCTTCCTATGAATGTAATAATGAGATTATTTATCCAATACATGTAATCATATCCCAATTTACTCTATAGGGGATTCATACTGCATGTGTAATAATATGTGAATTAATTGCCTTGTAATAATATGTGAATTCATTGCCTTGTAATAATATGTGAATTCATTACATGTGTAATAATAAGTGAATTAATTGCCTGTGTAATAATATATGAATTCATTGCATGTGTCATAATGACACAATCTATACATTGTTCTATATGTATCTCTATAAGTGATCTTGTTTTATTAATGTGTGTATAAACATATATTTTATTGAAATTTTTCTGTGTATAATCATTTTATTTTATCCTTTGTGTATCTTTACAATTTTGTTTTACCTTTTTATTTAAGAGACACAAAGCATATATGAAAGGATGTGCATGCAGGCATCGCAGCACCACTTATATTTACATTTTAAATGACTTTAAAATATTGTTAATGTGAATTCAATGCATGTGTAATAATATGTGAATTCATTGCATATGTAATAATATGTGAATTCATTGCATGTGTAATATGTGAATTCATTACATATGTAATAATATATGAATTCATTGCATGTGTAATATGTGAATTCATTGCATGTGTAATAATATATGAATTCATTGCCTGTATAATAATATATGAATTCATTGCATGTGTAATAATATGTGAATTCATTGCCTTTTAATAATATGTGAATTCGTTGCATGTGTAATAATATGTGAATTCATTGCCTTTTAATAATATATGAATTCATTGCCTGTATAATAATATATGAATTCATTGCATGTGTAATAATATGTGAATTCATTGCCTTTTAATAATATGTGAATTCGTTGCATGTGTAATAATATGTGAATTCATTGCCTTTTAATAATATGTGAATTCGTTGCATGTGTAATAATATATGAATTCATTGCCTGTGTAATAATAAATTAATTCATTGCCTGTGTAATAATATATGAATTAATTGCAAGTGTAATAATATATGAATTCATTGCCTGTGTAATAATAAATTAATTCATTGCATGTGTAATAATATCTGAATTCATTACATGTGTAATACTATGTGAATTCATTGTCTGTGTAATAATATATGAATTCATTGCATGTGTAATAATATGTGAATTCATTGCCTTTTAATAATATGTGAATTCGTTGCATGTGTAATAATATGTGAATTCATTGCCTTGTAATAATATATGAATTCATTGCATGTGTAATAATATATGAATTCATTGCATGTGTAATATGTGAATTCATTGCATGTGTAATAATATATGAATTCATTGCCTGTATAATATATGAATTCATTGCATGTGTAATATGTGAATACATTGCATGTGTAATAATATATGAATTCATTGCCTGTATAATATATGAATTCATTGCATGTGTAATAATATGTGAATTCATTGCATGTGTAATAATATATGAATTCATTGCCTGTGTAATAAATTAATTTATTGCCTGTGTAATAATATGTGAATTCGTTGCATGTGTAATAATGACACAATCTTTACATTGTTCTATATGTATCTTTATAAGTGATCCTGTTTTATTAATGTGTGTATAAACATATATTTTATTGAAATTTTTCTGTGTATAAACATTTTATTTTATCCTTTGTGTATCTTTACATTTTTCGTTTTACCTTTTTATTTAAGAGACACAACGCATTTATGAAAGGATGTGCATGCAGGCATCGCAGCACCACTTATCTTTACATTTTAAATGACTTTATCCTATGTAAAATATTGTTACTGATAGTTTCCTGTGACTAGATATTTATTTCATGTTATTGAAATATTTATTTCACCTATATTTTTATTGATATTGTCCTTTATGTATTGATAGATATATATATTTATATTGTATATGATCCTGTGTGTAATATATATTTTATTGATGATATTATCTAACATGTATCTATATACTTTGTGGATACTAGCATGAGAATATATATATATAAATTCGATAGGCAGTGTTAGGCCAGTTTGCCAAAATCATGAGTATAGCAGTGCGTAGTGATACCTTTTTTATTGGACTAACGTTACATTTAAAAGACAAGCTTTCCAGAGGATTCCTCTCTTAGCTTCCAGACCTGAGGAGGAGAGGAATCCTCTCTTAGCTTCCAGACCTGAGGAGAGGATTCCTCTCTTAGCTTCCAGACCTGAGGAGAGGATTCCTCTCTTAGCTTCCAGACCTGAGGAGGAGAGGAATCCTCTCTTAGCTTCCAGACCTGAGGAGGAGAGGATTCCTCTCTTAGCTTCCAGACCTGAGGAGGAGAGGATTCCTCTCTTAGCTTCCAGACCTGAGGAGGAGAGGAATCCTCTCTTAGCTTCCAGACCTGAGGAGGAGAGGATTCTCTCTTAGCTTCCAGACCTGAGGAGGAGAGGATTCCTCTCTTAGCTTCCAGACCTGAGGAGGAGAGGAATCCTCTCTTAGCTTCCAGACCTGAGGAGGAGAGGATTCCTCTCTTAGCTTCCAGACCTGAGGAGGAGAGGATTCCTCTCTTAGCTTCCAGACCTGAGGAGGAGAGGAATCCTCTCTTAGCTTCCAGACCTGAGGAGGAGAGGAATCCTCTCTTAGCTTCCAGACCTGAGGAGGAGAGGATTCCTCTCTTAGCTTCCAGACCTGAGGAGGAGAGGAATCCTCTCTTAGCTTCCAGACCTGAGGAGGAGAGGAATCCTCTCTTAGCTTCCAGACCTGAGGAGGAGAGGATTCCTCTCTTAGCTTCCAGACCTGAGGAGGAGAGGATTCCTCTCTTAGCTTCCAGACCTGAGGAGGAGAGGAATCCTCTCTTAGCTTCCAGACCTGAGGAGGAGAGGAATCCTCTCTTAGCTTCCAGACCTGAGGAGGAGAGGATTCCTCTCTTAGCTTCCAGACCTGAGGAGGAGAGGAATCCTCTCTTAGCTTCCAGACCTGAGGAGGAGAGGATTCCTCTCTTAGCTTCCAGACCTGAGGAGGAGAGGAATTCCTCTCTTAGCTTCCAGACCTGAGGAGGAGAGGATTCCTCTCTTAGCTTCCAGACCTGAGGAGGAGAGGATTCCTCTCTTAGCTTCCAGACCTGAGGAGGAGAGGATTCCTCTCTTAGCTTCCAGACCTGAGGAGGAGAGGATTCCTCTCTTAGCTTCCAGACCTGAGGAGGAGAGGAATCCTCTCTTAGCTTCCAGACCTGAGGAGGAGAGGAATCCTCTCTTAGCTTCCAGACCTGAGGAGGAGAGGATTCCTCTCTTAGCTTCCAGACCTGAGGAGGAGAGGAATCCTCTCTTAGCTTCCAGACCTGAGGAGGAGAGGAATCCTCTCTTAGCTTCCAGACCTGAGGAGGAGAGGATTCCTCTCTTAGCTTCCAGACCTGAGGAGGAGAGGATTCCTCTCTTAGCTTCCAGACCTGAGGAGGAGAGGATTCCTCTCTTAGCTTCCAGACCTGAGGAGGAGAGGATTCCTCTCTTAGCTTCCAGACCTGAGGAGGAGAGGAATCCTCTCTTAGCTTCCAGACCTGAGGAGGAGAGGATTCCTCTCTTAGCTTCCAGACCTGAGGAGGAGAGGAATCCTCTCTTAGCTTCCAGACCTGAGGAGGAGAGGATTCCTCTCTTAGCTTCCAGACCTGAGGAGGAGAGGATCCTCTCTTAGCTTCCAGACCTGAGGAGGAGAGGATTCCTCTCTTAGCTTCCAGACCTGAGGAGGAGAGGAATCCTCTCTTAGCTTCCAGACCTGAGGAGGAGAGGATTCCTCTCTTAGCTTCCAGACCTGAGGAGGAGAGGATTCCTCTCTTAGCTTCCAGACCTGAGGAGGAGAGGATTCCTCTCTTAGCTTCCAGACCTGAGGAGGAGAGGATTCCTCTGGAAAGCTTGTCTTTTAAATGTAACGTTAGTCCAATAAAAAAGGTATCACTAAATACTGCTATACTCGTGATTTTTATATATATATAATTTGTTTCTTGGTTTGTTTTTATATATTTTATTGATATTATTTTCTGAATAAACATGTTACTGGTTTTCTTTTGATGTGTCTTTATATGTTGTGTTGATTTTGTTTTCTAAATAAACATGTATTTTATGGATGTATTCTGGATGTATGTTTATATACTTTGTATTGTGTTGTTCTTATGATTCTCTGCCTGATACTTTCGGTTTAGCAGTGTATGTTGGGTATGTATATAGCTATGTGTTGTGTGTGTGTGTGTATGTGAAGACCTGTGTCACCCTGACATGCAGCTGATGAGGGAGGTGAGTTCTCTCCCTCTCGGGAAGGGGGGGGGGGTTCTGGCACCGGGGAAGCCTGGGTTTTGATATCAATATATTTGATTGAATGTGAATTCTGATTAAGGGGTTGCTGAAAGTATTGGGGTCTCTGTGCTATGGCTCTGCTTTATACTCTACTCTTATTTCACACAGTGTATCTAAATACTCCAGTCCTATCTATAAACTCTACTCTTATTATGCACAAGCCATCTATACATTATATTATTCTCATTATAATATACATATATATATATATAAGAACCAACTGTACGCCTGCAAAAAGCCACCCAGAAAAAGGATGCCGAGGTGCCCAGTCCAGTGAATATATATATATATGTTAGTAATGTTCTAATTATACACATTGAATTTATATTAATATAAACACTGCATATATATTTATTATTGTTATTATACTCGGGGTATATACTTTATTAGTGTTACTATGCGCAGCAGATAGATATACACATTAATGTTATCACTGTGTAATGGGATACTATTGTTATTACTAAACAAAATGTATAGATATACACATTAGTCAGTGTATATATTTTATTGTTACTATTATATACAATATTTATATATATATGTCTTGATAAAAGTCCACAAGTGGAATGAAAGGTCGACTTGTTTTCTCTTCACCTAAAATGGAATAAAAAAAAGTTTTGTATATTTTAAGCCAGGCTCCAGTGTGCACCTTTTCCTTTGGGGTATATATATATATTTAATATTATTATACACAATGAGCTGTGACAGGTATGGGATGCTATTAATGTTATAATACACAGTGAGAGGTATGGAGGATATTAATGTTATAATACACAGTGAGAGGTATGGAGGATATTAATGTTATAATACACAGTGAGAGGTATGGAGGATATTAATGTTATTATACACAGTGAGAGGTATGGAGGATATTAATGTTATTATACACAGTGAGAGGTATGGAGGATATTAATGTTATAATACACAGTGAGAGGTATGGAGGATATTAATGTTATAATACACAGTGAGAGGTATGGAGGATATTAATGTTATAATACACAGTGAGAGGTATGGAGGATATTAATGTTATATACACAGTGAGAGGTATGGAGGATATTAATGTTATATACACAGTGAGAGGTATGGAGGATATTAATGTTATAATACACAGTGAGAGGTATGGAGGATATTAATGTTATAATACACAGTGAGAGGTATGGAGGATATTAATGTTATTATACACAGTGAGAGGTATGGAGGATATTAATGTTATTATACACAGTGAGAGGTATGGAGGATATTAATGTTATAATACACAGTGAGAGGTATGGAGGATATTAATGTTATATATACACAGTGAGAGGTATGGAGGATATTAATGTTATAATACACAGTGAGAGGTATGGAGGATATTAATGTTATTATACACAGTGAGAGGTATGGAGGATATTAATGTTATTATACACAGTGAGAGGTATGGAGGATATTAATGTTATAATACACAGTGAGAGGTATGGAGGATATTAATGTTATAATACACAGTGAGAGGTATGGAGGATATTAATGTTATAATACACAGTGAGAGGTATGGAGGATATTAATGTTATTATACACAGTGAGAGGTATGGAGGATATTAATGTTATAATACACAGTGAGAGGTATGGAGATATTAATGTTATTATTACACAGTGAGAGGTATGGAGGCTATTAATGTTATTATACACAGTGAGAGGTATGGAGGATATTAATGTTATAATACACAGTGAGAGGTATGGAGGATATTAATGTTATAATACACAGTGAGAGGTATGGAGGATATTAATGTTATAATACACAGTGAGAGGTATGGAGGATATTAATGTTATTATACACAGTGAGAGGTATGGAGGATATTAATGTTATTACACAGTGAGAGGTATGGAGGATATTAATGTTATAATACACAGTGAGAGGTATGGAGGATATTAATGTTATAATACACAGTGAGAGGTATGGAGGATATTAATGTTATAATACACAGTGAGAGGTATGGAGGATATTATTATGTTATAATACACAGTGAGAGGTATGGAGGATATTAATGTTATAATACACAGTGAGAGGTATGGAGGATATTAATGTTATATACACAGTGAGAGGTATGGAGGCTATTAATGTTATTATACACAGTGAGAGGTATGGAGGATATTAATGTTATTATACACAGTGAGAGGTATGGAGGATATTAATGTTATTATACACAGTGAGAGGTATGGAGGCTATTAATGTTATAATACACAGTGAGAGGTATGGAGGATATTAATGTTATTATACACAGTGAGAGGTATGGAGGATATTAATGTTATAATACACAGTGAGAGGTATGGAGGATATTAATGTTATTATACACAGTGAGAGTATGATGGAGGATATTAATGTTATTATACACAGTGAGAGGTATGGAGGATATTAATGTTATTTACACAGTGAGAGGTATGAGGCTATTAATGTTATAATACACAGTGAGAGGTATGGAGGATATTAATGTTATAATACACAGTGAGAGGTATGGAGGATATTAATGTTATTATACACAGTGAGAGGTATGGAGGATATTAATGTTATTATACACAGTGAGAGGTATGGAGGATATTAATGTTATAATACACAGTGAGAGGTATGGAGGATATTAATGTTATTATACACAGTGAGAGGTATGGAGGCTATTAATGTTAAATACACAGTGAGAGGTATGGAGGCTATTAATGTTATAATACACAGTGAGAGGTATGGAGGATATTAATGTTATAATACACAGTGAGAGGTATGAGGAGGCTATTAATGTTATAATACACAGTGAGAGGTATGGAGGATATTAATGTTATAATACACAGTGAGAGGTATGGAGGATATTAATGTTATTATACACAGTGAGAGGTATGGAGGCTATTAATGTTATAATACACAGTGAGAGGTATGGAGGATATTAATGTTATAATACACAGTGAGAGGTATGGAGGATATTAATGTTATAATACACAGTGAGAGGTATGGAGGATATTAATGTTATTATACACAGTGAGAGGTATGGAGGCTATTAATGTTATAATACACAGTGAGAGGTATGGAGGATATTAATGTTATTATACACAGTGAGAGGTATGGAGGATATTAATGTTATAATACACAGTGAGAGGTATGGAGGATATTAATGTTATAATACACAGTGAGAGGTATGGAGGATATTAATGTTATAATACACAGTGAGAGGTATGGGATGCTATTAATGTTATAATACACAGTGAGAGGTATGGAGGATATTAATGTTATAATACACAGTGAGAGGTATGGGATGCTATTAATGTTATAATACACAGTGAGAGGTATGGAGGATATTAATGTTATAATACACAGTGAGAGGTATGGAGGATATTAATGTTATAATACACAGTGAGAGGTATGGGATGCTATTAATGTTATAATACACAGTGAGAGGTATGGAGGATATTAATGTTATAATACACAGTGAGAGGTATGGGATGCTATTAATGTTATAATACACAGTGAGAGGTATGGAGGATATTAATGTTATAATACACAGTGAGAGGTATGGAGGATATTAATGTTATAATACACAGTGAGAGGTATGGAGGCTATTAATGTTATATACACAGTGAGAGGTATGGAGGATATTAATGTTATAATACACAGTGAGAGGTATGGAGGATATTAATGTTATAATACACAGTGAGAGGTATGGAGGCTATTAATGTTATAATACACAGTGAGAGGTATGGAGGATATTAATGTTATTATACACAGTGAGAGGTATGGAGGATATTAATGTTATTATACACAGTGAGAGGTATGGAGGATATTAATGTTATAATACACAGTGAGAGGTATGGAGGATATTAATGTTATAATACACAGTGAGAGGTATGGAGGCTATTAATGTTATAATACACAGTGAGAGGTATGGAGGATATTAATGTTATAATACACAGTGAGAGGTATGGAGGATATTAATGTTATTATACACAGTGAGAGGTATGGATGCTATTAATGTTATAATACACAGTGAGAGGTATGGAGGATATTAATGTTATAATACACAGTGAGAGGTATGGAGGATATTAATGTTATTATACACAGTGAGAGGTATGGAGGATATTAATGTTATAATACACAGTGAGAGGTATGGAGGATATTAATGTTATAATACACAGTGAGAGGTATGGGATGCTATTAATGTTATAATACACAGTGAGAGGTATGGAGGATATTAATGTTATAATACACAGTGAGAGGTATGGAGGATATTAATGTTATAATACACAGTGAGAGGTATGGAGGATATTAATGTTATAATACACAGTGAGAGGTATGGATGCTATTAATGTTATAATACACAGTGAGAGGTATGGAGGATATTAATGTTATAATACACAGTGAGAGGTATGGAGGCTATTAATGTTATAATACACAGTGAGAGGTATGGAGGATATTAATGTTATACACAGTGAGAGGTATGGGATGCTATTAATGTTATAATACACAGTGAGAGGTATGGGGATATTAATGTTATAATACACAGTGAGAGGTATGGAGGATATTAATGTTATAATACACAGTGAGAGGTATGGAGGATATTAATGTTATAATACACAGTGAGAGGTATGGAGGATATTAATGTTATAATACACAGTGAGAGGTATGGAGGATATTAATGTTATAATACACAGTGAGAGGTATGGAGGATATTAATGTTATTATACACAGTGAGAGGTATGGAGGATATTAATGTTATTATACACAGTGAGAGGTATGGAGGATATTAATGTTATAATACACAGTGAGAGGTATGGAGGATATTAATGTTATATACACAGTGAGAGGTATGGAGGATATTAATGTTATAATACACAGTGAGAGGTATGGATGATATTAATGTTATAATACACAGTGAGAGGTATGGAGGCTATTAATGTTATAATACACAGTGAGAGGTATGGAGGATATTAATGTTATATACACAGTCGAGAGGTATGTGGAGGTATTATGTTATAATACACAGTGAGAGGTATGGGATGCATTAATGTTATAATACACAGTGAGAGGTATGGAGGCTATTAATGTTATATATACACAGTGAGAGGTATGGAGGATATTAATGTTATTATACACAGTGAGAGGTATGGAGGATATTAATGTTATTATACACAGTGAGAGGTATGGATGCTATTAATGTTATAATACACAGTGAGAGGTATGGAGGCTATTAATGTTATAATACACAGTGAGAGGTATGGAGGATATTAATGTTATTATACACAGTGAGAGGTATGGAGGATATTAATGTTATAATACACAGTGAGAGGTATGGGATGCTATTAATGTTATAATACACAGTGAGAGGTATGGAGGATATTAATGTTATTATACACAGTGAGAGGTATGGAGGATATTAATGTTATTATACACAGTGAGAGGTATGGAGGATATTAATGTTATTATACACAGTGAGAGGTATGGAGGATATTAATGTTATAATACACAGTGAGAGGTATGGAGGATATTAATGTTATTATACACAGTGAGAGGTATGGAGGATATTAATGTTATAATACACAGTGAGAGGTATGGAGGATATTAATGTTATAATACACAGTGAGAGGTATGGAGGATATTAATGATATTATTTTGCTGCACACTGTTTCAATGTATTCCTTTTCTGTCTCTGTATGTTGCACAATTTGTTACAATGTAAACACCTTTAGCCTGTTATTACACTTAATATTTCTCAGTTTAAGGTGATATATTCTAATGGCTGGATTTAACCCATTATATGGTAAGCAGACTGTGTCACTATATGTGAGGCTTGTAAAGACAGAAATCTCCTGCTGTAACCTGCACACACAGCACAACGCAAAGCACAACGCACAGCACACATACAGAGCACACACACACACAGCACAACGCAAAGCACAACGCACAGCACACATACAGAGCACACACACAGCACAACGCACAGCACACATACAGAGCACACACACAGCACAACGCACAGCACACATACAGAGCACACACACAGCACAACGCACAGCACACATACAGAGCACACACACAGCACAACGCACAGCACACATACAGAGCACACACACAGCACAACGCACAGCACACATACAGAGCACACACACAGCACAACGCACAGCACACATACAGAGCACACACACAGCACAACGCACAGCACACATACAGAGCACACACACAGCACACAATATGTGCGGCGTGTAGATAATTATATATACACTATATTGCCAAAAGTATTCGCTCACCCATCCATATACAAGTCAAGGCAGGTGAGCGAATACTTTTGGCAATACAGTGTATCTCAGCCGCTAGTTGGAGCAGATATTGTTTCTGCTTCTCTTTGTTTGTTTGTTTCGGAATTCTCAGATCATAAACATAATTATTGTTGTTAGTTTATGATATAGAATATATTTTAAGTGATGAGCATAAAGGTGATTATTAGGAATATATGGTCCACATGTTCGGCTGTTTTAGGAGCTGAGATTGATGGATTTAAGTTGTGGGGGGTTTATACCTAATGGACTGTTGTAACACAGGCTTATATATATATGTGTAAATTCGATGGGCCGTGTTAGTCCAGAGGCCAAAATCACAAGTATATCAGTATATAGTATATCAGTATATAGTATATCAGTATATAGTATATCAGTATGTAGTGTATCAGTATGTAGTATATCAGTATATAGTATATCAGTATATAGTATATCAGTATATCAGTATGTAGTATATCAGTATATAGTATATCAGTATATAGTATATCAGTATGTAGTATATCAGTATATAGTATATCAGTATGTAGTATATCAGTATGTAGTATATCAGTATATAGTATATCAGTATATAGTATATCAGTATATAGTATATCAGTATATCAGTATGTAGTATATCAGTATATAGTATATCAGTATATAGTATATCAGTATGTAGTATATCAGTATATAGTATATCAGTATATAGTATATCAGTATGTAGTATATCAGTATGTAGTATATCAGTATGTAGTATATCAGTATATAGTATATCAGTATATAGTATATCAGTATGTAGTATATCAGTATATAGTATATCAGTATATAGTATATCAGTATATAGTATATCAGTATATCAGTATGTAGTATATCAGTATATAGTATATCAGTATATAGTATATCAGTATGTAGTATATCAGTATATAGTATATCAGTATATAGTATATCAGTATATAGTATATCAGTATATCAGTATGTAGTATATCAGTATATAGTATATCAGTATATAGTATATCAGTATGTAGTATATCAGTATATAGTATATCAGTATGTAGTATATCAGTATGTAGTATATCAGTATATAGTATATCAGTATATAGTATATCAGTATATAGTATATCAGTATATCAGTATGTAGTATATCAGTATATAGTATATCAGTATATAGTATATCAGTATGTAGTATATCAGTATATAGTATATCAGTTTATAGTATATCAGTATGTAGTATATCAGTATATAGTATATCAGTATGTAGTGATCCCTTTTTTATTGGACTAACGTTAAATGTAAAAGAGGAGCTTTGGGGAGGATTTCTCTCTTCCAGACCTGAGGAGGAGACTTTATACTTTCCAAAGCTTGTCTTTTAAATGTAACGCTAGTCGAATAAAAAAGGGATCACTACATGCTGCTATACTCATGATTTTATATATATTACAATATGTGCGTGAATTAATTAAATATATATATATTACAATATCTGCGGGATGTAAATAAATAAATATATATATATTATAATATGAGCGGGTGTAAACAATTATTTATATATATTACAATATGTGCGAGATGTAAATAATTAAATAAATATATATTACAATATCTGCGGGATGTAAATAATTAAATATATATATTATAATATGAGCGGGTGTAAACAATTATTTATATATATTACAATATGTGCGGGATGTAAATAAATAAATATATATATATTATAATATGAGCGGGATGTAAATAAATAAATATATATATATTACAATATGTGCGGGATGTAAATAATAAATATATATATATTACAATATCTGCGGGATGTAAATAATTAAATATATATATTATATATGAGCGGGTGTAAACAATTATTTATATATATTACAATATGTGCGGGATGTAAATAAATAAATATATATATATTATAATATGAGCGGGATGTAAATAAATAAATATATATATATTACAATATGTGCGGGAATTAATTAAATATATATATATTACAATATCTGCGGGATGTAAATAATTAAATATATATATATTACAATATGTGCGGGATGTAAATAATTAAATATATATTATAATATGAGCGGGATGTAAATAAATAAATATATATTATAATATGAGCGGGTGTAAACAATTATTTATATATATTACAATATGTGCGGGATGTAAATAATTAAATATTTATTATAATATGAGCGGGATGTAAATAAATAAATATATATTATAATATGTGCGGGAATTAATTAAATAAATATATATTACAATATCTGCGGGAATTAATTAAATATATATATTATAATATGAGCGGGATGTAAATAATTAAATATATATTACAATATGAGCGGGATGTAAATAATTAAATATATATATTATTACAATATTTGCGGGATGTAAATAATAACACCTTATAACACCATATAGGTATGTACTTCAATCACATATAATATTATTCTGTATATAATCTTAATATATAGACACATATAGATTTATATAAATTAATATGAAATATTTAAGGGTGTGTGTGATTATTATTATTTGATTATTCTGTGTATAATCCACAGGGCTCTTATTTCTCTATTACAGATATTTTCCTGCATCTAAATGAGAAACAATCTACACTCTGCACCTTACACACCAAATGATTCCATGCACAGCTAGTGTGTGTGTGCATATTGTGTATATGTGTATATGTATGGGTGTGTGTGCATATTGTGTATATGTGTATATGTATGGGTGTGTGTGCATATTGTGTATATGTGTGTGTGTGCATATTGTGTATATGTGTATATGTATGTGTGTGTGTGCATATTGTGTATATGTGTGTGTGTGTGCATATTGTGTATATGTGTATGTGTGTGTGTGTGCATATTGTGTATATGTGTATATGTATGTGTGTGTGTGCATATTGTGTATATGTGTATATGTATGTGTGTGTGTGCATATTGTGTATATGTGTATATGTATGTGTGTGTGTGCATATTGTGTATATGTATGTGTGTGTGTGTATATTGTGTATATGTGTGTGTGTGTCACATTCTATCAGGGGGTGGAATTGCCGGATAAATAAATGCTTCGGTTTATTCAGCAGATTCGGAATTGACGCAATTTCTCCGAACGTGCAAATCACATTATTCTGATGGTCCCAACAACCCCTCACCTTGTGCAAGTTATAAGGTCCAGGGGCCCCGGTCAGGAGGAACACACAGACCCCCCCCAGGACACAGGGGCCCCGGCCAGGAGGAACACACAGACCCCCCCCACAGGACACAGGGGCCCCGGCCAGGAGGAACACACAGACCCCCCCCCAGGACACAGGGGCCCGGCCAGGAGAATCTCACCCCCCCCCAGGACACAGGGGCCCCGGCCAGGAGGAACACACAGACCCCCCCCCCAGGACACAGGGGCCCCGGCAGGAGGCAACACACAGACCCCCCCCAGGACACAGGGGCCCCGGCCAGGAGAATCTCACCCCCCCAGGACACAGGGGCCCCGGCCAGGAGGAACACACAGACCCCCCCCCCAGGACACAGGGGCCCGGCCAGGAGAACACACAGACCCCCCCCCAGGACACAGGGGCCCGGCCAGGAGGAACACACAGACCCCCCCCCAGGACACAGGGGCCCCGGCCAGGAGGAACACACAGACCCCCCCCCAGGACACAGGGGCCCCGGCCAGGAGGAACACACAGACCCCCCCCCAGGACACAGGGGCCCCGGCCAGGAGGAACACACAGACCCCCCCCCCAGGACACAGGGGCCCCGGCCAGGAGGAACACACAGACCCCCCCCCCCAGGACACAGGGGCCCCGGCCAGGAGGAACACACAGACCCCCCCCCCAGGACACAGGGGCCCCGGCCAGGAGGAACACACAGACCCCCCCCCCAGGACACAGGGGCCCCGGCCAGGAGGAACACACAGACCCCCCCCCAGGACACAGGGGCCCCGGCCAGGAGGAACACACAGACCCCCCCCAGGACACAGGGGCCCCGGCCAGGAGGAACACACAGACCCCCCCCCCCCCCCCCCAGGACACAGGGGCCCGGCCAGGAGCAACACACAGACCCCCCCCAGGACACAGGGGCCCCGGCCAGGAGAACACACAGACCCCCCCCAGGACACAGGGGCCCCGGCCAGGAGGAACACACAGACCCCCCCCAGGACACAGGGGCCCCGGCCAGGAGCAACACACAGACCCCCCCCAGGACACAGGGGCCCCGAAGATAGACTCTGTCTATTTATTTGTGTCTATATGTCTGTCTGTTTCACTGTGTCTATTGATTTGTCTGTATCTAGGTTTATCTGCCTGTCTATAAGTCTGTCTGTCTCTATGTCTGTCTGTATCTATGTCTGTCTGTATCTAGGTTTATCTGTCTGTCTGTATCTAGGTTTATCTGCCTGTCTCTATGTCTGTCTGTCTCTATGTCTGTCTGTATCTATGTCTGTCTGTATCTAGGTTTATCTGTCTGTCTCTATGTCTGTCTGTCTCTATGTCTGTCTGTCTCTATGTCTGTCTGTATCTAGGTTTATCTGTCTGTCTGTATCTAGGTTTATCTGCCTGTCTCTATGTCTGTCTGTCTCTATGTCTGTCTGTATCTAGGTTTATCTGCCTGTCTCTATGTCTGTCTGTATCTAGGTTTATCTGATTGTCTCTATGTCTGTCTGTCTCTATGTCTGTCTGTCTCTATGTCTGTCTGTCTCTATGTCTGTCTGTATCTAGGTTTATCTGATTGTCTCTATGTCTGTCTGTCTCTATGTCTGTCTGTCTCTATGTCTGTCTGTATCTATGTCTGTCTGTATCTAGGTTTATCTGTCTGTCTCTATGTCTGTCTGTCTCTATGTCTGTCTGTCTCTATGTCTGTCTGTATCTAGGTTTATCTGTCTGTCTCTATGTCTGTCTGTCTCTATGTCTGTCTGTATCTAGGTTTATCTGTCTGTCTCTATGTCTGTCTGTCTCTATGTCTGTCTGGCTGTGCATGAGATACATGATTGGTAATGCTGTAAACATAAAGCAGTGCATGCTGGGAGCAGTCTGCCGACTTCAGAGGAATAAAGAGACCCGGGAGAAGCCTTTCTTACAGCGGAAATAGAAGCATGAGAATCCACCAGCAATTCCTCGGAAGTCGGCAGACTGCTCTGTGCTCCTGCTGCAGCAATATCCTGCAGGGTCTGACCCAGTGCTGGCAATGTTACACACTGTAACCTGTGTGCCATCATTCTGCATTATATATAATGGGAATTAGAGTTAATATATGTAAGATAATAAGGAGAAGTGTTTATTATGTCGCATCCCGGAAACACTGATATTATGCTGTATGTTATATTTAAGGGATTATTATACGTTACATTATATATATGGCAATATTATGCTGTTTATTACACAATATGTATGATTATACTCTAACACTATATATAAATCGATATTATGCAGAATGGATTACATTATTATATATGGTGTACTATAAATAAAGCATAATAATATCATCCTTTCTGTGTAATATAGAGCATAATATTAACTTCTATATATAGTGTAATATAAAGCATAATAATATCATCCTTTCTGTGTAATATAGAGCATAATATTAACTTCTATATATAGTGTAATATAAAGCATAATAACACAATCCTTTCTGTGTAATTTAGAGCATAATATTAACTTCTATATATAGTGTAAAATAAAGCATAATAACACAATCCTTTCTGTGTAATATAGAGCATAATATTAACTTCTATATATAGTGTAATATAAAGCATAATAATATCATCCTTTCTGTGTAATATAGAGCATAATATTAACTTCTATATATAGTGTAAAATAAAGCATAATAACACAATCCTTTCTGTGTAATTTAGAGCATAATATTAACTTCTATATATAGTGTAATATAAAGCATAATAACACAATCCTTTCTGTGTAATATAGAGCATAATATTAACTTCTATATATAGTGTAAAATAAAGCATAATAACACAATCCTTTCTGTGTAATTTAGAGCATAATATTAACTTCTATATATAGTGTAATATAAAGCATAATAATATCATCCTTTCTGTGTAATATAGAGCATAATATTAACTTCTATATATAGTGTAATATAAAGCATAATAACACAATCCTTTCTGTGTAATATAGAGCATAAGATTAACTTCTATATATAGTGTAATATAAAGCATAATAATATAATCTTTTCTGTGTAATATAGAGCATAAGATTAACTTCTATATATAGTGTAATATAAAGCATAATAATATAATCTTTTCTGTGTAATATAGAGCATAATATTAACTTCTATATATAGTGTAATATAAAGCATAATAACACTGTGTAATTTAGAGCATAATATTAACTTCTATATATAGTGTAATATAAAGCATAATAATATAATCTTTTCTGTGTAATTTAGAGCATAATATTAACTTCTATATATAGTGTAATATAAAGCATAATAATATAATCTTTTCTGTGTAATATAGAGCATAATATTAACTTCTATATATAGTGTAATATAAAGCATAATAACACAATCCTTTCTGTGTAATTTAGAGCATAATATTAACTTCTATATCTAGTGTAATATAAAGCATAATAATATAATCTTTTCTGTGTAATTTAGAGAATAAGATTAACTTCTATATATAGTGTAATATAAAGCATAATAATATAATCTTTTCTGTGTAATATAGAGCATAATATTAACTTCTATATATAGTGTAATATAAAGCATAATAATATAATCTTTCTGTGTAATATAGAGCATAATATTAACTTCTATATATAGTGTAAAATAAAGCATAATAATATAATCTTTTCTGTGTAATTTAGAGCATAATATTAACGTCTATATATAGCGTAATATAAGGCATAAGTTGATAATATGCTCTATATTACACAAAAACTAGTATACTTTTTATTACACTGCAGTATATAAGCCGATATGACGCTGTATATTACACACAATGTAATAGATCATTATAATTTATATTACTCAGGCTGATATTACGCTGTATATTGCCCAGAACGTATTGTGTTATTATCCTTTATATATTACATTATATATAAGCCTATATTATGCTGTATATTACACAACAGCTATTTATTTATTTATAAAGTATTTTACCAGGAAGGATACATTGAGATTTTTCTCGCTTTCATGTATGCCCTGGGTTCAAGAGTATGTATTACATTACTATATATATATATATTATATATATATATATATATATATATATACTGATATTACGCTGTATATTGCACAGAACGTATTGTGTTATTATCCTTTATATATTACATTATATATAAGCCTATATTATGCTGTATATTACACACAATGTAATATATTATTATACTCTCTATTATGCTGTATATTGCACAGAATGTTATCTATTATTACACGTTATATTACATTATATAATAATAATAATAAAAGCTGATATTATGCTGTATATCACAGTATATTTTATATTATTTTACATTATATGACACTATTTATAAAATAATATTTTGCTGTATTACATAGAATGTATTGTGTTATAATACTTTATATTACATTATATATAAAGTGATATTATACTGTATATTACCCAGTATATATTAATATACTTTATATAACACTCTATAGAATCTGAAATAATACATTCTGTGTAATATACAGCATAATATCAGCTTATATAGAGAGTTATATAAAGTATAATAACATAATGCATTCTGTGCAATATACAGTGTAATATCAGCTGATATATATAATGTAATTTAAAGTGTAATAATACTATAATTCTGTGTAATATATAGCGTAATATTGGCTTATATATATAGTGTTATACAAAGTATAATAATGTAATACACATTACATAATATACAGAATAATATCAGCTGATAAACAGAATGTTATTAACACCATAATACATTCTGTGTAATATACAGCATGTTAATATACTTTATATAACACTCTATATAAGTTAATATTATGCTGTATATTGCACAAAACATTCTATATATATATATATATATATATATTCATTTAATTTACACTCTACCCTATTGTATTTTTCACATATTACTGTGTATAAAACCTTTAATTTACACCGTATTTAACATATATATCGAATTGATGTTATATCGATAGATAGGTGTTACTGTCGCTGGTTATACATCGGGATAAACTAGACCCTGTATAAAAGAGGTGGCCATGTGTAAGATTAATTACGCAGGGAAGTGAATATATATCGATATATTATCCTGAACATAACTCTAAGAAAGGTATTATCCTAATATTTAACCTACATAAATGAATAGCGTCACATATAAAAACATAGCATGTTAAAAAGCATATGATTCTATATTTAGAGACAAATACTATTCTATATATGATTTATTTATTTATAAAGTATTGTATTGTATATAAACTTGTAAATTATGATTTATAAAGAGCTAAAATAAATAAATATGTTACGTTTTATACAATCATCATATTATCCTGTTTAGAATATAAATCTATAAACAAACACTATTCTATGTGTGATATTAAATTGTAAATGAGGATCGTATAAAAAGTTATATATATGATATTAAATTATAAACTCATATTATCCTGCATTTGGCTTGAAATTTAGAAATCCTTATCCCCTGCATTTCTCATGAGTGTCCTGAGTATCCCCTGCATTTCTCATGAGTGTCCTGAGTATCCCCTGCATTTCTCATGAGTGTCCTGAGTATCCCCTGCATTTCTCATGAGTGACATCCTGAGTATCCCCTGCATTTCTCATGAGTGACATCCTGAGTATCCCCTGCATTTCTCATGAGTGTCCTGAGTATCCCCTGCATTTCTCATGAGTGACATCCTGAGTATCCCCTGCATTTCTCATGAGTGTCCTGAGTATCCCCTGCATTTCTCATGAGTGACATCCTGAGTATCCCCTGCATTTCTCATGAGTATCCTGAGTATCCCCTGCATTTCTCATGAGTATCCCCTGCATTTCTCATGAGTATCCTGAGTATCCCCTGCATTTCTCATGATATTGAGTGTGAGTGTGAGTGTGTGTGTGGGGGGGGGGTATCCTGAGTATCGCGCCGGAGATTTCGGCTCAATTTGATATAAAAGCTGTTAATGAGCCACAGATTTCGATTTTCCTAGGACGGGTTGAAATATACAATGTGATCTGTAGGAGCCCCGGAACATGTATACATTATGTATTGTTCTACACTCGGCGTGAATCTCTACAAGATTTTACCGCACAATACACTCTGCGAGTCTCAGTATCTCGGCACACAGGCAGTATATATCACACAGGCAGTATATATCACACAGGCAGTATATATCACACAGGCAGCATATATCACACAGGCAGCATATATCACACAGGCAGTATATATCACACAGGCAGTATATATCACACAGGCAGTATATATCACACAGGCAGTATATATCACACAGGCAGCATATATCACACAGGCAGTATATATCACACAGGCAGTATATATCACACAGGCAGTATATATCACACAGGCAGCATATATCACACAGGCAGTATATATCACACAGGCTGTATATATCACACAGGCAGCATATATCACACAGGCAGTATATATCACACAGGCAGTATATATCACACAGGCAGCATATATCACACAGGCAGTATATATCACACAGGCAGTATATATCACACAGGCAGCATATATCACACAGGCAGCATATATCACACAGGCAGCATATATCACACAGGCAGCATATATCACACAGGCAGTATATATCACACAGGCAGTATATATCACACAGGCTGTATATATCACACAGGCAGTATATATCACACAGGCTGTATATTTCACACAGGCAGTATATATCACACAGGCAGTATATATCACACAGGCAGTATATATCACACAGGCTGTATATATCACACAGGCAGCATATATCACACAGGCAGCTTATATCACACAGGCTGTATATATCACACAGGCAGCTTATATCACACAGGCTGTATATATCACACAGGCAGATTATATCACACAGGCTGTATATATCACACAGGCAGTATATATCACACAGGCAGTATATATCACACAGGCAGCATATATCACACAGGCAGTATATATCACACAGGCAGTATATATCACACAGGCTGTATATATCACACAGGCAGCATATATCACACAGGCAGCTTATATCACACAGGCTGTATATATCACACAGGCAGCTTATATCACACAGGCTGTATATATCACACAGGCAGATTATATCACACAGGCTGTATATATCACACAGGCAGTATATATCACACAGGCAGTATATATCACACAGGCAGCATATATCACACAGGCAGTATATATCACACAGGCAGTATATATCACACAGGCAGCATATATCACACAGGCAGCATATATCACACAGGCTGTATATATCACACAGGCAGTATATATCACACAGGCAGTATATATCACACAGGCAGTATATATCACACAGGCTGTATATATCACACAGGCAGCATATATCACACAGGCAGTATATATCACACAGGCAGTATATATCACACAGACAGTATATATCACACAGGCAGTATATATCACACAGGCAGTATATATATCGGCACACAGGCAGTATATATATCGGCACACAGGCAGTGAGATCCCCTGGGGCGCTGTGGGGGTGTCAGGCTGAGCAGTATGTGGGAGTGGGGGGGGGGACACTCACCTGAGGAGGGTCTGTCGGAGTAGCGGGTGCAATACACCCAGGCTGGCCACACCATGGGGTCATTCTTGCGAGCTGTGGCCCCTGGGGACCCCACTAGGAGCAGGGCCGGGTTGGCGTCGCTGCTTTTCGAGGTGTCTGACTGGGAGTCTGAGTCGGGGCTGGAAATGGGGTGCAGGGGGTTCACGTTCTCCCTCCCGGGCGGCTCTTTTCGGCAGCCGAAGTCCGGGCGCAGGATATTGTCAATGAAGAAGTTGGTGGTCCGGTGTGGGGGGGCCCCCGGGTGTAAATGGGGTGGGGACACTTCGGGGTCCGGCTCGCTGGGGGTCCCCGGACTGTGCTCCGTCTGATCTTCCATAACGGGCCCGGGGAGCCCAAACCCTCCTGCAGAGATCCCTCTCCCCCTTCTCTGCTACCCGCTCCGCGCCCCCAGATCAAGGCTCCGCGCCCCCAGATCAAGGCTCCGCGCCCCCAGATCACGGCTCCGCGGCCCCGCTCCGCGCCCCCAGATCACGGCTCCGCGGCCCCCGCTCCGCGCCCCCAGATCAAGGCTCCGCGCCCCCAGATCACGGCTCCGCGGCCCCCGCTCCGCGCCCCCCGATCACGGCTCCGCGCCCCCGCTCCGCGCTGCTCTTTCACTCTGTCCCTTCTCTGTGTGTTCTGTCTCTCCAGCACAGGAAACCCCGAGCCAGGGCCACGTGTAGACAGCCAATCACAAGCCAGGGATGTGCCTGCCCTGCCAAGCACCGACCAATCACAGACGAGAAACATCCTAGGGATGGGGGAGGGGGTTAATAATAATATTAACATTATATCTCCATATTACAACAACAATGTATCACAACAACACAATGGATCACACCTAGACATAGTATCACAACAAGACAATATGTCACAATAAAAAAAATCAAGGTGTGACAATATCACAACCTCACAGCACATACCAGGATTGTGTATCAGTGTCACTACACAAGGACAAATATTTATCAAATCTCTCTGAAATTTCAAAACATAGAACATTGTATCAGCACAAAACAAGACACTGCACAGAAATCACACACTGTATAAAAGCACACACTGTATAAAAGCACACACTGTATAAAAGCACACAATGCTGCGGGATTTGTTGTGTATGAAAAACCCACAAAATACTATGTATCAAAGTAAACAATTTTTTATGTATAAAAACACAACATAAAATATTTGTACTGTGTATAAAACCACCAAATGCACAGTGTATACCAACACACAAAATATTGTGTGAAAATACAACAAAATACACTCGGTATAGAAGCAAATAATACACACAATATGTATTAATTTACATGATGTCTTGTGTATGAAAATCACACAATTTACTATATATAACAGCACACATTAAAGACACAATATACTTTGTATAACAATACAATGAATCAGAAAGCAGCACTCACTGTCACACGTTTTAACACAATAATTCACATGGAGCCGACAATTATCACAATTAGCCTATTGTGACAACACAACTCTGGAATCACACAATGACACACTATTCAAAGGAACAAAGTGAATGCAGGATAATAATATTCCGGGTTTTGTGTCCTTTCATGAAATATTGTGGAGAGCACAATACACAGCGCAGGGCACACAATACACAGCGCAGGGCACACAATACACAGCGCAGGGCACACAACTGACCGACTATAAACTGTGACCTGGTGCCACAATGTGACCAAACAATGGCTGTGCAACAACACATTCAGCAAGTACACGTCCAGAAGCTTCCAGGATAAGAGTCTCACAACAACACAACCAGAATTCAGTATGTCACAGTAACACAACCCCCCCACACTGAGCATCACATCCCAGCAAAACACACCACAACACGGTAAGCTAACACAACCATCACAACATAAGGACAGCAAAGTGTGAAATGCAACAACAAAGACACTCCGGACAAGACAGAATCATCATAAACACAATATATCAAACAAGACAAAAAATCCATAAGAATAAAATCCCTGGATGTACAAAAAAACACAACAAAACCATCAGGTACACTGAAAGTACACAATCACATGAAGATAACAATAACACATACCCCATGACTAATGCAAATGTCTATAATCATGAAAACAGCAAATCTAATACATACATATATTTAAAACCCATAACTCTACTACTAATACATTCACATATATAAAATCCATCACAATAACAACTCCTCGATTAATTAATAATCACCAAAACAGTAACTCTATAATATACATATTTAACCATCAAACACCTTCAGTAACACATACTATTTAATATATACATATTAATCAAAATACCAGCAACTCTCTAACACATATATAACATGGATCATAATTACAATAACTGTACTAATACATATATAACATGGATCATAATTACAATAACTGTACTAATACATATATAACATGGATCATAATACCAATAACTGTACTAATACATATATAACATGGATCATAAAACCAATAACTGTACTAACACATATATAACATGGATCACAATACCAATAACTGTACTAATACATATATAACATGGATCATAAAACCAATAACTGTACTAACACATATATAACATGGATCACAATACCAATAACTGTACTAATACATATATAATATGGAACATAAAACAAATAACTGTACTAACACATATATAACATGGATCACAATACCAATAACTGTACTAATACATATAACATGGATCACAATACCAATAACTGTACTAATACATATATAACATAGATCACAATACCAATAACTGTACTAATACATATATAACATGGATCATAAAACCAATAACTGTACTAACACATATATAACATGGATCACAATACCAATAACTGTACTAATACATATATAACATAGATCACAATACCAATAACTGTACTAATACATATATAACATGGATCATAATACCAATAACTCTACTAATACATATATAACATGGATCATAAAACCAATAACTGTACTAATACATATATAACATGGATCACAATACCAATAACTGTACTAATACATATATAACATAGATCACAATACCAATAACTGTACTAATAATATATATACGGATCATAAAACCAATAACTGTACTAACACATATATAACATGGATCACAATACCAATAACTGTACTAATACATATATAACATAGATCACAATACCAATAACTGTACTAATACATATATAACATGGATCATAATACCAATAACTCTACTAATACATATATAACATGGATCATAAAACCAATAACTGTACTAATACATATATAACATGGATCATAAAACCAAAAACTGTACTAATACATATATAATATGGATCATAAAACTAATAACTGTACTAATACATATATAATATGGATCATAAAACCAATAACTGTACTAATATATATATAACATGGATCATAATACCAATAACTCTACTAATACATATAACATGGATCATAATACCAATAACTGTACTAATACATATAACATGGATCATAATACCAATAACTCTACTAATACATATATAACATGGATCATAATACCAATAACTCTACTAATACATATATAACATGGATCATAAAACCAATAACTGTACTAATACATATATAACATGGATCATAATACCAATAACTCTACTAATACATATAATATGGAACATAATACCAATAACTCAACTAATACATATAATATGGATCATAATACCAATAACTGTACTAATACATATATAACATGGATCATAATACCAATAACTGTACTAATACATATAACATGGATCACAATACCAATAACTCTACTAATACATATATAACATGGATCATAATACCAATAACTCTACTAATACATATATAACATGGATCATAATACCAATAACTCTACTAATACATATAATAGGGAACATAATACCAATAACTCAACTAATACATATAATATGGATCATAATACCAATAACTGTATTAATACATATATAACATGGATCATTCATAATACCAATAACTGTACTAATACATATATAACATGGATCATAATACCAATAACTGTACTAATACATATATAACATGGATCATAATACCAATAACTGTACTAATACATATATAACATGGATCATAATACCAATAACTGTACTAATACATATAACATGGATCATAATACCAATAACTGTACTAATGCATATATAACATGGATCATAATACCAATAACTCTACTAATACATATATAACATGGATCACAATACCAATAACTGTACTAATACATATATAACATGGATCATAATACCAATAACTCTACTAATATATATAACATGGATCACAATACCAATAACTCTACTAATACATATATAACATGGCTCATAATACCAATAACTCTACTAATACATATATAACATGGATCACAATACCAATAACTGTACTAATACATATATAACATGGATCATAAAACAAATAACTGTACTAATACATATGTAACATGGATCATAAAACAAATAACTGTACTAATATATATATAACAAGGATCACAATACCAATAACTGTACTAATATATATATAACACGGATCACAATACCAATAACTGTACTAATACATATAACATGGATCATAATACCAATAACTGTACTAATATATAAATAACATGGATCATAATACCAATAACTGTACTAATACATATAATATGGATCATAATACCAATAACTCAACTAATACATATAATATGGATCATAATACCAATAACTGTATTAATACATATATAACATGGATCATTCATAATACCAATAACTCTACTAATACATATATAACATGGATCATAATACCAATAACTGTACTAATACATATAACATGAATCATAATACCAATAACTGTACTAATACATATAACATGGATCATAATACCAATAACTGTACTAATACATATAACATGAATCATAATACCAATAACTGTACTAATACATATAACATGGATCATAATACCAATAACTGTACTAATACATATATAACATGGATCATAATACCAATAACTGTACTAATATATATAACATGAATCATAATACCAATAACTGTACTAATACATATATAACATGGATCATAATACCAATAACTGTACTAATACATATATAACATGGATCATAATACAATAACTGTACTAATACATATATAACATGGATCATAATACCAATAACTGTACTAATACATATAACATGGATCATAATACCAATAACTGTACTAATACATATATAACATGGATCATAATACAATAACTGTACTAATACATATATAACATGGATCATAATACCAATAACTGTACTAATACATATATAACATGGATCATAATACCAATAACTGTACTAATAAATATAACATGGATCATAATACCAATAACTGTACTAATACATATAACATGGATCATATACAAATAACTGTACTAATACATATAACATGAATCATAATACAATAACTGTACTAATACATATAACATGGATCATAATACAATAACTGTACTAATACAATAAATGGATCATAATACCAATAACTGTACTAATACATATAACATGGATCATAATACCAATAACTGTACTAATACATATAACATGAATCATAATACCAATAACTGTACTAATACATATAACATGGATCATAATACCAATAACTGTACTAATACATATATAACATGGATCATAATACAATAACTGTACTAATACATATAACATGGATCATAATACCAATAACTGTACTAAACATATAACATGGATCATAATACCAATAACTGTACTAATACATATATAACATGGATCATAATACCAATAACTGTACTAATACATATATAACATGGATCATAATACCAATAACTCTACTAATACATATATAACATGGATCACAATACCAATAACTCTACTAATACATATATAACATGTATCATAATACCAATAACTGTACTAATACATATAACATGGATCATAATACCAATAACTGTATTAATACATATATAACATGGATCATTCATAATACCAATAACTCTACTAATCTATACTATAATAGAGTAAGGCTTGGCGTATCCGTCGCCAAGCCTTACTCTGCGCATGCGCGCGCAACCAGCGGCGGTTGGTTGCGCGCGCATGCAACCGCCGCGGCACGAGCCGGCTGTGCGCTCGCCGCGGCGGTTACAAGATGCACACAGCAGCCGGGTAGAGGCTGCGCTCGCAGCCTCCACCCGGCTGCCGCGCGCATCCAACCCCCGAGCGGCGAAGGGAAAGTTCCCTCACTTCAGCTCTCTGAAGGACCCAAGCCCCGGTCACGTGGGAGGCTTGGGTCCTTCAACGACCGGAAGCGGGGAAACTTTCCATTCGCCGCTCGGGAAGGTAAGTATGGCGCGGAGCTCATGGGGCGGCTGTCCGAATGCCGATAGAGCATTCGAACAGCCGCCCCATGTCTGGTCTGGGGTCTGAGCTAGGGCATATCCATGAGAGCTTGGGGGGGCAATATCCAGGACCTGGGCGGCAATACCCACGAACTGGGGGGCAATATCCACGAGCTGGGGGCCAATACCCACGAGCTGGGGGGCAATATCCACGAGCTGGGTCAGTATCCACGAGCTGGGGGGCAATACCCACGAGCTGGGGGGCAATATCCACGAGCTGGGGGGCAATACCCACGAGCTGGGGGCCAATATCCACAAGCTGGGGGGCAATATCCACGAGCTTGGGGGCAATATCCACGAGCTGGGTCAGTATCCAAGAGCTGGGGGCAAATACCCACGAGCTGGGGGGCAATACCCACGAGCTGGGGGGCAATACCCACGAGCTGGGGGCCAATATCCACGAGCTGGGGGGCAATACCCACGAGCTGGGGGCCAATATCCACGAGCTGGGTCAGTATCCATGTGCTGGGGCAGTATCCACGTGCTGGGGCAGTATCCACGAGCTGGGGCAATATCCATGAGCTGGGGGGCAATACCCACGAGCTGGGGGGCAATATCCACAAGCTGGGGGGCAATACCCACGAGCTGGGGGGCAATATCCACGAGTGGGGGGCAATACCCACGAGCTGGGGGGCAATATCCACGAGCTGGGGGCAATACCCACGAGCTGGGGGGCAATAATCCACGAGTTGGGAGGCAATACCCACGAGCTGGGGGGCAATATAAACGAGCTGGGGGCCAATACCCACGAGCTGGGGGGCAATATCCACGAGCTGGGGGGCAATACCCACGAGCTGGGGGGCAATATCCACGAGCTGGGGGGCAATATCCACGAGCTGGGTCAGTATTCACGTGCTGGGGCAGGATCCACGTGCTGGGGCAATATCCACGAGCTGGGGCAATATCCACGAGCTGGGGCAATATCCACGAGCTGGGGCATATATCCACAATAGACTGCCCTCTGGGCAGGCTTTCCACCTTGTACATATATAACATGGATCATAATACCAATAACTCTTCTAATACATATATAACATGGATCATAATACCAATAACTCTACTAATACATATATAACATGGATCACAATACCAATAACTCTACTAATACATATATATTGTATAACATGGATCATAATACCAATAACTGTACTAATACATATATATACATGGATCATAATACCAATAACTGTACTAATACATATATAACATGGATCACAATACCAATAACTCTACTAATACATATATATTGTATAACATGGATCATTATAACCAATAACTGTACTAAAACATATATAACATGGATCATAATACCAATAACTGTACTAATACATATAATATGGATCATAATACCAATAACTCTACTAATACATATAATATGGATCATAATACCAATAACTGTATTAATACATATATACATGGATCATAATACCAATAACTCTACTAATACATATAATATGGATCATAATACCAATAACTGTATTAATACATTTATAACATGGATCATAATACCAATAACTGTACTAATACATATATATACATGGATCATAATACCAATAACTGTATTAATACATATATAACATGGATCATAATACCAATAACTGTACTAATACATATATAATATGGATCACAATACCAATAACTGTACTAATACATATATAACATGGATCACCATACCAATAACTCTACTAATACATATATATTGTATAACATGGATCATAATACCAATAACTGTACTAATACATATAATATGGATCATAATACCAATAACTCTACTAATACATATAATATGGATCATAATACCAATAACTGTATTAATATATATATAACATGGATCATAATACCAATAACTCTACTAATACATATAATATGGATCATAATACCAATAACTGTATTAATACATTTATAACATGGATCATAATACCAATAACTGTACTAATACTTATAATATGGATCATAATACCAATAACTCAACTAATACATATAATATGGATCATAATACCAATAACTGTATTAATACATATATAACATGGATCATTCATAATACCAATAACTCTACTAATACATATATAAAATGGATCACAATACCAATAACTCTACTAATGCATATATAACATGGATCATAATACCAATAACTCTACTAATGCATATAACATGGATCATAATACCAATAACTGTACTAATGCATATATAACATGGATCATAATACCAATAACTCTACTAAAACATATATATCATGGATCATAATACCAATAACTGTACTAATACATATATAACATGGATCATAATACCAATAACTGTACTAATACATATATAACATGGATCATAATACCAATAACTCTACTAATACATATATAACATGGATCATAATACCAATAACTCTACTAATACATATATAACATGGATCACAATACCAATAACTGTACTAATATATATATAACACGGATCACAATACCAATAACTGTACTAATATATATATATCATGGATCATAATACCAATAACTGTACTAATACATATAATATGGATCATAATACCAATAACTCAACTAATACATATAATATGGATCATAATACCAATAACTGTATTAATACATATATAACATGGATCATTAATAATACCAATAACTCTACTAATACATATATAACATGGATCATAATACCAATAACTCTACTAACACATATATAACATGGATCATAATACCAATAACTGTACTAATACATATAACATGAATCATAATACAATAACTGTACTAATAACATATACATGGATCATAATACCAATAACTGTACTAATATATAACAATGAATCCATAATCCATAAACTTACTAATACATATAAACATGGATCATAATACCAATAACTCTACTAATACACTATATTAACATGGATCAAATAAAACCAATAACTGTACTAATACATATAGAACATGAATCATAAAACCAAAAACTGTACTAAATACATATATATATTGGATGCATACAACAATAACTGTACTAATACATATATAAATGGATCATAATACAATAACTGTAC